>JAODAL010011505.1:0-99706 GCA_025379985.1 Phyllomedusa bahiana
GGGGGGGGGGGGGGTTTTTTTTGGGGGGGGGGGGTCCCGGGGGGGCAACAAGGAAATCTTACACCTAACAGTTTTCATACATGAGGCCTAGGCTTTCTTTTAACCCTTTTTTTTTCAGTTATCCGAAAAATCACTTTTGAAACAAACATCAAAAGGGCCATATCAAGGTACACATTAAAGGGGTTGTCCTCACTTAAGAAAGAAGGGATAAACCCCTAAAAATGCCATAATTTCTACAGGGTTTGGGTCCCCCCCCTAAGACCTACTGAAAACCATAAAAAGGGCCCCCAAACCCCCCTCTGTTCTTAAATGGAAAGTGGTCAGGACTAAAAAGCCTGGTCAGTCAGGGGAACTAGGCTTGTGGCTCCTGACCTGGGAATGAAGGAGAGAACTCCCTGCTGTAGTGGTTCATGTTGTGGACTATTATGTTTCCTCCATGCTTGCAGATGGACTACCCCAGAAGGACTGTGACTTATCTTTATTTACACTGACTATATGGGCGACATGTATGATCGGGAAGCTACTTGTTCCTTAAATTTTAGGTCTTAGGTGATGTATTTACAAACTAAATACGCGTAAATACCTCCAAACTAAGCCCTTGGAACAAAGATATCCTGCTTGAAACCACATCCCAGCCAACCTGCGTGCGGCTCTTGCTTAAAACAAAATAGAAAAAAATGTGAATGAAGAACAAATACATCTTCTTTTTTTAAATTAAAACAATAGACCCAAATTAGAGCTGTACAACATTCATTGGCTTTTTGAATTTAAAATTATTCAATTCTCTCTCTTTTTTTTTTAAAACCTGTTTTTAGCTATTATTTCTTTCTTTGGAGAACTTAATATTTGCTTTGATTTTAAAAGATCAAATTTTTTTTATACATTGCAATTATTTGATTTAACTTTTTATTTTTTTTACTTTTTTCATTCAATCATGGGGAAAAACAACTCTTTTTGCTCCTTCACAACATGTTTAAATGATTTTTTTTGCTGAAAATTTTCCACCTGTCTCGAATCGTAATACATTGTTTTGGGGCATTCCTTTTTGCGCCTAAGTCCCACACTGGGCCCCACATACTGGGGAGGCACAGGGGACTTAAAACCCGCTTAGACGCACCTGGCGCCGACAAAAGAGGCGCAGCTTTCACAAAAATCCCGGAAACAGGCCTCCGGCGCCGACTTCATACATGTCGCCTTATCTTCCAGTGGAAGTTTAAACCCCAAATATTTTTTTTTGATACCATTTTTGGTTGCAGCTCAATAAAGGCCAAACTGTTAAACGGAAGTAAAGAACTGAATATCGGCTACCTTTGAACAAAACCCAACAAAGGAAAGATATTGGGGGTAAAAACCCCTTTTACAAGTCCAGGGCAAGGGTGCAGCCAGACCAAACCCCTTACTGCGACCATGGAGGATGTCATTAAGCACCTTGTGCAGGTGAATCTGCAGGCCCCTCCATGCTGGGGTTGGGGCAGGGGGGGAAACCCCCATCCCGCGGGGATGGTGGAGAGGTTCTACACTCTGGAAAGTCCCTAGGTGTACAGGAAAAAAAAGTTCCCGTTTTTCTGGGGGGGCCCTTGGAGACATTGACAAGCGAAAACTGGGACTCAAACACCCTTGAAAGGGTTACTCTAAGGTGCCTAAAGGGGTCCTAAGGGAGATTATTTGTTGGAAATGTCGTGTCCCGGGTCATGTGGCATCCCATTGTCCCCTCACCATCATCCAGGGAAATGCCCATAGTGAAGGAACATCTCCTCCGGGCAGAGGAGGCATAAGTAAGGGTCTAAAACAGGTCTGCTAGGTTGAAACAATTCAGTCCAAGAGAACGGGTACTAGTGCCCACTGTAGAAACTAAGGGGGACATGTATGAAAACTGTCCCGGTCTAAGACTTTCTTTTTTGCCCAAAACAAACCAATCAAGCGCCCCTTTCATTCTTTCAGAGCACTAGATGAAAAATAAGAGTACTCTGATTGGTTGCAAAAACAACAACAAAAAAATCTTATACCAAGACAGTTTTTTACTTGGCCCTAAAATTTTTTTTGGCAATTTTCAGGGTTTTTAGATCATTTGAAAAGGTGGGGGAGGTCCATCAACCAGGAAGGAGTAAGCCCTACCAGGTGTATCATGTGAACCTAATAAAACCCCCCGGGAAAAAAGCTCTGAGACCCCCTTCAAGAATGCTTTTACACTCTGCAAGGGACCCCAAATTCGCTCCCCTGACATGGTACCTCACGTGTGAAAAGTGGGGCAGGCACGGCAGTAAGGTATCAGGTCACAACGAAGGGCAGGGGAGGTGGCATACACTTTGGCAGGTGGAGTCAGGGGATGAAAATGGTTTTATTTCTCTCATTTTTAATTCAAAACTTGGTTTTTTTTTAAATCTATTATTTTTTTCCAAAATCCTGTGGGATTTAGCCCCTTTTTTTCCACCTGCAAAAATCCCCAGCTTTTAAATGTGGGATTTTAAAACCATTGTTCAGGAAATAGCCACCCATTCGGGGTTAAGCAATTTTTTCCTTTCTGCTTTGGGTCTTTGTTTTATAAAAGCTGTAAAAATCGCTGATAATATATCTTTGTTCAGATCTGTTCACTGTATAATCTCGGAATAAGGGGGTCAGGAACAAAGAAGAAATCAGGCAGGATCACTTTACACCTCTTTCACAAAAACCATTTAGTTTAAAATCTGTGATGGGGGGTTAATATGGAGTTTTGGAGCAAACTTCCCCCAAAAAAATTTTTTGTGATGGGGGCCCAAAATCTTATATCAGTCACTGCTTTCCGAATATGTCAGGTACTATTCCTTTCCATAAAATATAACAGGTATGTAACAATACATGCTCACTTTATCCCTGTGCTATGTAAAAAAATTGAATGTTGTAAAAGGCTAGTTTTTTAACCCAAAAGGGGCGGAAAAGTAAAAAACTGTCTAGGTGTAAGTTTTTTTTGGCTCCCCAAATAGAAAACTTTCAGAGCCCCCTTTTTTTCTTTTTCCCCCCTGGCAAAATAAAAATAAATTTGCTCAGCTTTGATTATTTTCCCTGTGGGCCAACAAAGACAGTTTTAGACCTAGACAGTTTTCATACATGAAGTGCTCTTTGAAGGGGTTTTTACACTTGGGGTTTACATGAAAAGGAACCCGGGCCCGGGGGCCATTTTTCCCCCCTGGCATCAAAAACTGCCCGTAACCTTATATGTATGAAAAGTCGCACTTTCCAAACTTTGGTGCAACAAGCAAACTGTGCAACGCTTTTTAAATGCGCCCAAAGTTTTGGGGGGTTTCTGGGACATCGCAAAAACTTTTCAAAAAAGGTAAAACACTTTTAAAGGTTTCTTTGACAAAAAAACCTTGGCGCACAACATAAAAATCAGCCGACCAGGGAAAAAAGGGGGGGCCCCTGACCCAGACTTGTGGTTTTGGGGTTAAAACAACACTGCCCCTTTTTTATGGACCGCAGAAAAAACAGCCAAAACCAGGGTAAAAGGTGGGCCTGACCAGATTTTGTGGTTTTTGGGCTTTAAAACTCCCCCTGGATGTTTTAACCGCAGAAGAACACCCCAGCCAGGGAAAAGGGGGGGTGCCTGACGAGATTTGGGTTTTTTAATTGGGCACAACATTTCCCTTTTAATGAAAAGCCCTGCAGAAAAAACCACCCAAACCCAAAGGAAAAAGGGGAAAGGGGGGCCCTGAGCCAGATTTGGGGTTTTATTGGCTCAAAAACGGGCCCGAAATTTATGCCCGCAAAGAACGGGGCCAAAAACCAGGAAAATTAAAGGTGTGGGGCCTTAGCCAGATTTTGTGGTTTTGGGCACTACCTTTTCCTGTATGATAACCTGCGGGAACAGCCAACCGGGGTTTAAAGGGGGTTGGCCTGAGCCAGACTTGTCAAAATTGGGCTCAAACCCCTTGCCCCCTTTATGTATGCCCGCAAACACCAGACCAGGGTAAAGGGTTTCCTAAACCCAGACTTTTTGGTTTTGGGCCCTTCCCACGGGCCCTGTATGTATGCCCGCGAAAAAAACACCAGACCGGGGGAAAAAGGGGGTCCCCTGAGCCAGACTTGTGGTAGGGGGCTCTAAAATCCCCTTTTATGTATGCCCTGCAGAACACCCCGACCAGGGAAAAGGGTGGGGGCCTAACCCAAAAACCCTTGTGTATTGGGTCCTACATTTTGCGCCTGAAATGTATAAACCGCAGAACAGCCAGCCCGGGGAAAAGGGTGGTGCCTACCCCAGATTTGGGGTTTTTGGCTCTAAAAATTTCCCCTGTATTGTATGCCCCTGCCGAAGAACAAAACCGGGGAAAAAGGGTGCCTGACCGACTTGGGGTTTTGCCCCCTTTTAAAACTCCCCCTGTATTTTAATTACCTCCCAAAAGAACAGCCAAAACCAGGGAAAGGGTTGCCTGACCAGACTTGTTTTATTGGCTTACACTCCCCTGTAGGGTTAGGGAACCTGCCAAAGGGAACACCAACCGGAAAGGGGTTGGGGGCCTGAGCCAGATTTGGGGTTTTGGGGCCTCAAACACTGCCCTGTAAGAATGACCTGCAGAAGAAAAAGCCAGCCCCAGGGTAAAGGTGGTCCTGAGC
Source organism: Phyllomedusa bahiana (assembly GCA_025379985.1). Taxonomy (NCBI): domain Eukaryota; kingdom Metazoa; phylum Chordata; class Amphibia; order Anura; family Hylidae; genus Phyllomedusa; species Phyllomedusa bahiana. Next base: position 4,588 of record JAODAL010011505.1, read on the forward strand.
CAGTTTTGTGGTAATTGGCTCTAAAACGGCCCTTTTATTATACCGGGCAGAAGAACAGCCAAACCATGGTAAAAGGGGGTGCCTGAGCCAGACTTGGGGAAATTGGCTCTAAAATTTGCCCTGAAATTATGACCTGCAGAAGAACGGGTTTCATATTTTTCTGGCGCATTTCTAAAACTCCCCTTAAAAGCTTTTTAAAAAACCGGGCTGTCAGTGCAATGTTCATAGATGCCACCCAAAATTTTCATTGATTTTGGTTTTTTTTTTTTTCCTTTTTTTTTGTAAAATTTATTGCAGCCAGTTGTTACAATTTCAGCACTAAAATCAGAAAGGGAAAATCCATGCCCTAAAATTTCCATGCACACACAAAATTTTAAAAAATGCTGTTTTTTTTAAATTTTTTGATGGGGTTTTTGATCCTTTTTTTAGAGGCAGAAAAATTTCGGGCCTTGACCCACAAAGGGTGAAGATTCAACATTGAAATTTAGCGCTGCATCTGCCTAAAGATTTGGGGGCGTCAAAATGTAAAACATATCTTAAGGGTGATTCCACACACAGCTCTCTGTAAAAAAACACCCCAAAGCTGTTCTCGAAATCGTATCTGTTCGAATCTTTTTTTTCCCCTCCTTTTTTTTTTTTTTCGGGGGAGGGGGAAAGAGGTGTTTTTTGTCAGATTTTAAAGGCAAAGTCAGGTGTAGATTCTGGAGGAATGGGAAACACAGAACTGAACTTAATCTTCTCCTTCTTGCTGTAATTTCATTTTCCCGGGTTTTGGGTTTTAATAAACCTTTTTCGAAAACAAAATGGCATTTTAAAAAAAAAAAACCTGTGTGTGAATCCCCCCCATAAAAGGGGATATTTTAGACATTTTAAAATTCATGACATTTTTATAAGCATTTCAAAAAAATTTAAAATTTAAAAAAAGGGGGTTTAAAAAACTCCATATAAGATACCTCCTCTGACACGGTGTTCACAGAGCGGGGAGGGGGACTGTTTAGCTGCGGGGGCCTTAATTTTCTTGGGAAAATTCCCCCGTTTTGGCTACAGGTTTTTTTATTTTTTTTATTTTTATTTTTTCTGTTCATTATTAATTTTCCCCCAATATATTTTCTTAAATTTTTTTTGATTGTTTTTCCCCTTTTTAAATTAAAACTTTTTAGTAAATTTTTTTTCCATTTAAAAAACTAAGATCATTAAAACCCCTTTGCTGAACCCCCCTTAGAAAAAAAAAAAAAACCAAAAGCCCCAAAAATTTTTGCGTTTTTTTGGGATTATATTTTTTTTTTTTTGCCCTAGGGAAAACTTAAAACTTTTATCCCGTTCTTTTTATCTGTTAAACCCCTAAAACGTAAAATTTTTTTTTATCTTAAAATCTTTAACCCTATTTCACACTATTTAAAAACCTGATCTTTTAACCTCATCATTTTTAAACCCATTTTTTTCTTTTGAAAGAGGGAATAACTCCCTTTCCTATTATCAAGGGCTGGGGGAACCCCACCTACTAACAGGGGGGGCCCTTTTATCATACAAAGGGGACTTTCTCCCCTTAAGGGAAACCCAAGCCAACTACCCTTTTTGGGGGTCGGTCCCCCAATCTCATAGAACCCCAGAACAAATAAAAGGGCCCCTTTTAAACACCCTCTTTCAGCAGGTTACACTTTTAGACAGAGGTAGAGATCACAAATTTAAAAACGTCAATTTTGACCTCGGCCGAATGTTTTTTCGGGGCCCTCTAACCTGGCATAAATTTAAGACTTAGATGGGCCGATCACATTTTTTTCTGAAACTCACTCCCTTTATACATGGGTTTGGTAAACACCCCGGGTTTAGGTGCCACCCAATTTTTGCCCCTCCCAAAAAATCCCCCATAAAAAAACCCCCTCCCCCTTTGCGTTTCGCAAAACTCATAAAAATGGTTCCCGCTAAAGCTGCCCCCCCCAAAGCCTCAAAGACCCAAAAACCTTCATTTAAATTCGCCATCCCCCATAACGGGCTTTTCGCCCCGTTTACCGGAAAATTTCCCTGCCAATGCACTGCAAACCCTTCCCCGGGCCCCAAACAAAATTTGGGAAAAAAAAAGTAAAGAAAAAGTCGCACATATCCCAAAACCGTATACCAATAAAAATCTAAACTTCAGGGTGTTCACTTCCCGGGCCCGTTTTTTAATTTTTTTTTTTCCCCATTTTTCCTTTCCCCCCCTACTACCTAAGGGGCTTTTTATTTCCAAAAAATATTGGGAGTTTTTTTAAATTTTTTATATGCTGAACCCAAAAAACAGGGAAAAACAAACGAATACAATGATAACATGGGTTTATTTTCCCACATAAAGAGAGTAAAGGGGGCCCCGTTTTAAACCCAAATAAACCGTTTAATTTCCCCATTTCCAAAATGTTTTAAAAAGAAAAAAAAAATTGACGGGCAATTCCCTTTCATTCAAAATTTATTGGGGAATTTTTACAAAAACCGTTTTGGCCTGGCCCCAGTCCAGCAATTTACAAAAAAGCTGTCGAATTTTTGGATAAAAATTTTGGGGCATTTTTCTGTGTGCACATAGCCTAGGAGATAAAAATTAAAAAGAAAGCAGTGGGGAAAAAGGATAATGTGGGTTGGAAAAAAACTAAAAAACTATGGTTTTTTTTTTTTTTAAAACCCTCCCCCCCTTTTCTGCAAATTGTTCCCAGAGAAAAATGCAGGGTGTTAGAGTAAATGCAGACTGTAAAATTATATTGAATGTAGGATATCCACTTTACAATCACTTATGTACTAATTAGACATTTGATAGTGTTTTCCCCCAAATGTTAGGGGGATTACGTTTGGGCCCTCGACATCGTTCCCATGTTTCGATAGGGGCCCCCCATCATCCCACAAAGATATTCGATAGTGAGCAATTTGAATTTTGAGCCAGAAACCAAAAAAAGTCAAAGGGGGGAGCAACAACACCTTCCCTTCTTACAAAAACCCCAAAAAAAAGGGTAAAAAAAGCTGGAATTAACACCACAACATCCCAAAAGGATTTTCAGTCACATCTTAGGCAACACACTTAGGAAAAAAAGCCACCCGAAAAAAAAATCACAACCATTCCCCTAAACCCTTTTTGTACCACAAACCTGACCCTTAAACCTGCATTTAACCCCCAAAAATTAAAAAAAAGGGCCCGAAGGGAGTATGTTTGTAAAACCCCCCCTTTAACCCTTTTAACTGGACATTGAATACCCTGTTTCCCGGAACGCCCGGCATGAGGGCCCCCAAACCGCATGGGCCCCCCAAAAATTAAAAATTTCCGGGAAAGGAATTTTTTCAAACCCCCCATTTAGTTTTACCCAAAAAATTTACTATTTCCTGTCCCCGGGGCCACAGCATGACCCCCCAAAAAAAAAAAAACCTGCATACCCCCCCCCTATTTTTAAAGGGGTGAAAGGAAAAAAGGGGGTCTTTCCAAAACCAAACCCTTTTTGTTTCCAAATGGACCCTTGACTATACCTGTCCCGGGCCACAGCATAAAACCCCAAAAAACCTTTCATGACCCCCAGATTTTTAAAAAATGCCCCGGAAAAAAGGAGTCCCTTTAAACCACCATTTTTAATTTTTAACTGGACAAAGACTATATCTGCCAGGGGGGCCCCACAAAAGGAGCCCCCCCCCCCCAAAACCTTTCCCTTACCCCCAAAAAAAAGTTGGGCCCTAAAAAAAAGCTTTTTTTTTAAACCCCCATTTTTAAATTGAACTGGAATTGACTATACCTGTCCTGGGGGGCCAAAAGCAAAGAGCCATAAACCCCGCAGGGGCCCCCAAATTAAAAAAGGGGCCGGAAAAAAGGGGTTCCCTTTTTAACCACCATTTTAGTTTTCCTGGACCCTATACCCATCCCTTTCCTGGGGAACGCTTGCCCCTCCGTATGAATGCGGAACCCAAATTGGGGCTTCACTTGAAAAAACTGGGGGGTTAACCCCTCCCTGGTTCCCCCAGGGTTTCCCCCCCTTTTTTCCCCTTTTGGGGATTCTTTTTCCCCATTTTAAAAAAATCAACGTCTGGAGGAAATTGTCTTGAAATTTTTTTTTTTCTGTCCGTGGGTCCCATACTCCATGTCCCCCTGATAAACCTACAATTTTTGGGCAAGTTTTTTCCCCCCCCTTACCCCCTTGTACAAATTTAAAGGAAATTTTTTTTTTTAAAAAAAGATTTTTTTCAAGGAAAATTTTTTAATATTTAAATCAAAAACCCCAAATTTTTAAAATAAGGCCCACCCCCGCCCCTTTTTCAAAATTTTAAAAAAGGGGGCCAAAAAAACCCCGGGGAAAATAAAAAAGGGAAACTTGCAAAAAAAATAAGCCCAAATTTCCCCAAAAGTTCCAAAACCCTAACCCCATTCCCGCTGACAGGGAAAAAAAAACCCCCTTGAGCCACCCTTGAAATTTTTGAAGAACAAATTTCCCGTTTGAAAAAAACATTTTTTTTTAATAAAAACCTTTAGAAAACGCAATTGCACAGCAAAAAAGGGCCCCCCCAAAATTAAAAACATGACCCTTGAGCCACTTTTGGGCAATTGGAAGAACAAAAGTCTGTTTGAAACAAAAAATTTTTTTTAATAGGACCTGTAGTAATAGCGCAATTTTCACAGCAAAAAATTTCCCCCAAAAAAAACAAAGCATGAAAACCCTTTTAAAACCACTTTTTGGACAATTGGGAAGAAAAAAAATGTCCCGTTTGAAAAAAAAAAATTTTTATAATAGGACCCGAGTTTTTGCTTGGGAATTTCAAAGCAGCAAGACCCAAAAAATTATAAAAATTTACTTCTCATTGCCACTGGTTAAAAATTGTGAGGGGGGGAAAGGGGGGCCCCTTAGGGAAACCACATTTGGGTTTTCCCAAAAGGGCCATGATTATTGCTGTACCCCCGCAAAAAATGGGCCCCAAAAAAATTTAAAAAAAAGACTTCTCAAACCACTTTTAAAAAATTTTGAAGGAGAAATGGGCCCCAAAAAAAAAAAGCCACATTTTTTTTTTCCAAAGGACCAAAAAAAATACTGTATTTCCCCACAACATGACCTTAAAAACCCTTGACAAATTGCGAAAACTTTTTAAAGATTTAAAATGAGTAAATGGGAAAACGGTGTTTTTCAAAGAAAACCCTTTCGGGTTTTTTTCAGTCCCCCTCACAGCAAAAACCCCCAAAAAGAAACTTTGGGGAAAAAAGAATAAAAAAAGGGAGTAAGAAATGAACAATTTTTAAAAAAAATTTTCAAAAAGGAACCCCTTTTTGTTTGAAAGGGAAAGTGAAGTAGACTGGCAAATTTAAAACGGTGGACCCCCCCGGGAATTGGGGGCCCCCAAAATCAACAAAGGGGATCCATGCCTTTTTCTCTTTATGAAAGGTTTAAACGATCCACATTATCTTTTTGGGGAAATTCCGGGTGCGTTTTTTTCTGTAATGACCCCCTTTCCCCTGTTTCTGAAGGTCCCCCACAGATAACGCGGTTGCTTGGGAGGACAAAACCCCCCTATGGCGTGGGGCGAGCCTTCGGGGGTAATTCGTCCCCCTTTTTGGATGGCCCAGAATCCCATTTTGGGGCCGGAACACATACCCAAAAAAAATCGGGTTTGAGACGGGAGATAGTCCGGGGACCAAAGATCTTTTAAACTGGGCTCCCGGTGTTGGATTGGGGCCCCCGCATTGCATGCGTTTTGGGGAGGTGGGAAAAAAAAGATTTTCCCCCGAGGGCACCCATTTGGCTTCTGTCCCCCTTTTTCCCGCTGCTACGGCTACTTGGCACTCTAAATGCCGTCAAGGCGCTGATGGTTTTTTTCCACCATGACATTTGGGGGGGGAAAAATGAAGCAGGAAAGCAATAGATGGGCCTCCCCGTTGATCAATCAGCAAGGTTTCCCCCAATTTTTTTTCATTTTAAATCCTAAATTTTTTTGGGGGGGAAGGAAAGTGCCCCAGTTTTGTTTTTTACCGGGGATCCAGGGGGGGGGGCCCAAACCCAGTAATGTTGTTCATTTTTTTGGGCCCTTTAATGCGGGGGATCATTTTGGGGGAAATGGGCACCCAAAGGGCACTCATGTGAGAGAGGGAGCCTTGATTTCCCAAGCCTCTGGGCCCGAGGGGAACAAGCAAACTGATCTTCCTCTTCTTCCCCTCCGCCTAAAATTTCCCCCGCCAACCTTTTTCCCAAAGGGCGGGGACTTTCGGAAACCCGTGGGTGTTGGGGAAACCTCTTCCTCCTCCACCGTTTCCCCCCGGCCCCGCTTCAACCCAGCCCTGACTTGCCGGGAAAAGGATGCACCCTGGACTGAGGCGCCACCTTGCACTAGCCCGGGGACCCCAAAACCACTTTTCTAATGAAAGACTGAGAAATTGTGAAACGGGTGGGGGGCCTTGGGGAAATTTGACGGAGAAAAAGGGGCTCCGTGTCCGCATTTTTTGCCCTTTCCTCCCCCTCCTCGCGGGGCGGGACCTGTTTTTTTCAGAGTGTCCAAAACTTTCCCGAACAAAAATTTCCCACAATGCCATGTGAAAAGGGCATTGTCCGCACGGGACCATTTTGGGGGCATCTTAAAAAACGGGCCCAAGGATGGTGCAAAAGCTCTTTCACCTGCCCCCACTTCCGGGGGCCCTCAACACCCCGAGGTCCGCCCGCTGTTTTGTCAGGCCATGTGTAAACTTAGTACTGCGTAATGGCATTGCGCTGCTGCCACAATCGCTGGAGAAATGTGGAGGGTGGAATTTCCCCGCGTGTTCCCCAGGGTCCAATGAGGCGGTTGACGGGAGGGGGGGCCGAGCTGACGTTTGCAAGAAACCCAGGGGGGACGAAGCGGGGTTTTGGGAACGGCGGAAGTGCGAATTTTAGACTTCGAGCCTTCCCTCAGGGGCAGTCCAGCCCCGGGGTTTGCTCTTTAGAAATTTCGGAACGACAAGGTTCATGAAAAGGGGGCCGGGAAAGGGGATTGCTCCAGCCTCCCGAGGGTTAAGGGCGGCCAATAATTTCCCCCGTTAACGCACACCCCTTTGCCTGGCAAAAGGGTTTTTTGGGCACCCAAAGCCACCCGCTCGGTCCTAAATTCGGGAGAGCCACCCCAAAAGCCCCTGCCCTGTGTTTTGGAAATGGTCTCCAAAAAAAATTAATTTCAACACGGCCTGGTTTCTTTTTGGGGCACGTGATGCCACCGAAGCCCTTTGGGGGGAAAAAAACCCGCACCATCCCTGCGGTATTAAAGACCCGTGCGCTGAGCCTGAGAGCCACCGTCACCCCCAAAGAAACCCACCCCCCCCTCACCCATTTGGGCTTTTCACAAGATATAGCGGCCTTGGCCGTGCTTATTTGCCCGTTTTGGGTGGTCAGAGGGAATTTTTTCCGGCCCAATGCAGACAACGTGCTTGAAATTTTGGGTTGCCCACGGGGCCCTGGTCGGGCGGGGAAACGACTTTTTTTGGCAAAGAAATCCCCTGTTTTGGCACCCTGGTTTGGGGGGAAAAAAGGGGCCATGCGGGGCGGCCCCCTCTGGTCCACCACGGAAAAAAAAGGCAACTTTTCCCAAAGGGCCCAAAACCCTGGAAAATCCCAAACATTCAGGTTTTTGGTTTTGGGGTTGGTTTGGGGTTAAAAGGGTTTTTTCTTTTTCCTCGCAAAATTCTGGAAGAAAGAAGGCGGGGCTGGGGAACTGGCCCCCTGTACGGCTTTGCAGGTCGTCAAACTGGTGGAAGGGGGAATTTTAGGATGGGTCTCTGGGGGTCCCTGGTGGTATTGGGGCGAGGTGGAGGTTTTGAAGGGAGGCTGACCCCTGATAAATGACTCTAAAAGAAGGGGCAGGGGGGAAAAACGCATGGTGTGGGGGGAGGAGGAGGGGCGGAGACAGGGGGTTTTGTGAAAATTTTTTTGGGAAAGCCCCGGTTTGGGGTTGGCCTTTTTTGGAAAGTGTTCCCTCCATTTCAACTGGGGGCTTTTCGGGCATGAAAATTAAAACATGTTTTTTGGGGGTTTAAAAACACCTAAGATTTTGCCTTTTCTGATGGGGTTTTTTTTTTTTTTTGGAAAAGGCGGAAATATGTTTTGCGGGGTTTGAATCAGAGGCTAGCTCAAAAAAGGCGTTTAAGCAGGAGCAGGGTTTGCGCTGACCGTGGCTGGCGGAATCATATCAGCGGATTTCCCTGCACCGCCCCTCCCCTTTTTGAGGTGGGACTCAATGACACTCCCCCCAAATCGTTTTCCCCCTCGTCCAGTGATGAAGCCTCGAAAAACCAAATTTGCGGGGAAAAGACCAAATTGGCCCGCAAGGTGTCATAAACATCATCAACAAAAGGTGACTTGGTCGCCCTGACATTCTGCATCCGGGGATTTTGGGGCTACAAGCAAGAGGCCTGAAAGGGCCCGTTGCCGACCCCCCCGGGGGTTTTTTGGATTTGGACCGGTTTCCCCTCCCCTCCTTGATGGCCCAATAAAACGGGCTTCGAGCAGAAAAAATAAATCCTTTTTGGGCCCTTTTGTTTTTTGGGAAAATTTTTGCCTTTGCCCCCAAAAACCCCCCTTTTTGTCATCAAAGAGGCCCTTCAAAAAATAGTTTAAATCCACAGTGGTGGGTACACGGTTGACATTTGGGCTGCCGTCGTTTTCATGTTGGACGGTTTTGCTGAGGGGAAGTTAATAAACAAACTTTTTGGGGCCCCTTTGACGGGGAGGGAAGAGGAGGTAAGACGGGCTGGATGCAGGGGGCATTAACCATTTAAAAGGAAAGTTTTGGGGACCCCTTTTGTTACTGAGATTCACAGGGCCCCTGACCCACGATGACAGGCCTGAGGGCCCCGGGAACCCACGATCCGCTGGCTTGCGTGTTTTCGCCAGCACTGGAAGGAGACCTTCTCTCGTACCTCTTCCTCCATGTCCTAAACCCCCCCCTTTTCTGTTACCACCTTTCATTTTCGCTCCTTTTTCAGAAAGATAAAAATTTTTTTTTAAGGTTTTGGAAGGTTTTTGGGAAAATCTCTTTTTTAAAAGGGCCAAAAACACAGCTATTCTTAAAAACCCTCTAATTTCCACAGCCAAAGGATTAAAACTAAAATGTTTTTTGCGAAATACCTTGAAAAGGGGGTCCCCGGTGGAAAATCTGTAAGGGGCAAAAAACAACAATTTTTCTTTCCTTTATCCCAAAGGGGGTTTTTCAAAAAAGCCCCGTAGGGCTAGGAAATTTTATAGTTTTTAAAAAATATTTTTTACAAGTGCGCTATCTGCGCCAAACTGAGAGTCAACAGCCCAATAAAAATATTTTAAACAGTTTCCCCGGAAAGAGAAATTGTGTTTTTTTCAGAATTGTTACAACCCTGGGCTTTTTTAAAAACTAGGGCCACACCACTTTCAATACAAACTATTTTTAAAAAATATTCGGATTAAAATACAGTGGTTTTTTTCACCTATCAATACACCTGGGGGTGGAAAAAAAATTTCTGTAATCAAATTTTAAATGCAAGGTGGCCCCTAGGGGGAAAAAAAGCCCGGCCTGCGCCCAAAATGAAAAAAAAAAAACTATTTTGAAATGTATTTGGATAATAAAAGTTGAAATTTTGCACCCTTTAAAAACACCTGAATTTTAGGGAAAAGGGTCTGTATCCCAAATAAAATACGGCTGACAACATACAAGTAATTTTTCACCAAAAAAAATGGCCCAAAAAAATGTTAATAAAAACCCATTGGGAAAGCGAGTCTAAACACAGTCCCGGGTTTCAACAAAACCATCTCCTTTTAAAAAGGGCCCTTTTGTCTGTCTGTGTTCGCCCGCACTCCCCCCCCACCCCCCCCAACCCCCCCGCGGGTTTTTCAAACGCTAGAAAGCTCCCTTTTAAAAATTTTTTAGCCTGAGTAACTAAAAATCGCAAATTTTCAAAACTACCTAAAAATTTTTAATGTTCACACTTTTAAAACAATTTTCTGTGTGAAAAAATAAACCCGTTTTTGTGAGCTGTTTTGGGGAGGGGACCCAGCACACTTCCCGGTCTTTTGATTTCACGAAAACACTGAGGGGGGAACAGGAAGGGTGTTCTATGTAAAAGGGGGTCATGTGATTTTTCCCGTCAATCGCAACCTACACATCCCAGTCAAGAAAGTCGCACCCCCCAGTCACCCCGCTCTATTCCCCTAAGCTGATTTGCTGGCCCCAAAAAAGAAAAGGAACCCCTGAAAAATTTGGGGCGATATTAATAGAAATTTTGGGGTTTTTTAAACCCAAATTATCGCGAGGGGCGAAAAAAAAAAAGTGCCGATTTCAAAATTTGTCGATAAAAATCACTCCCAAAATCAGTGGTCATTGAACCCAAAAAAATTGCCAAACCACATATGTGATTTCCATGGGGCAGCTGGAAAAAAAAAAAGGGAAAAAAAATCTCTCCATTCATTCCAAAGCCCAAAGGGGTGGAATCTAGGAAAAAAAACAAGTTAACAAGTCCCACACGTCAAAAGTGAACAGTAGAAGTTTTGGGAAAAAAGGTAATTTTTTGAGAAAGAAAGTCAAAAGTTTTGGGGTCTGAGGTGCAAATGGGTTGGAAGAATCAAAAGGGAAAAAGGATGGTAATTTTAAGAAAATGTGAGGTTCGGGAGAGAAAAACCCGATGTTTTGGGGTTGGGTTTTACAAACCCAAAGGGGGTTTTGAAAACTTGACCGGGAAACAATGTGGATTTTTCGATGCTTTAAACTATATGTGAGTATTAAAAACAAGATGAGTTTATTCAAAACCAAATCGGAGTACTTTGAGTATGAAAAGGACGCATAGTGTTTCCCGCAGGACAACGACCCGAATTATATTTTCAAGATTGGTGAAAAAAAAATTTTTCACTGACAATGAAGAAGCAATAAGTTGCTGGATTGGCCTCCACCTTTCCCCCAAACCCCAAACCCAATTGAAAAATGTTTGGGGGAAGTTGGGAAAAAACCAAATGCATTAGTATCCAAGTGAGTCGACCAGTATGCATCACCTTTAGGAATGCGTAAAGTAGACCTGGGATCAGATTTCGGTCGAGACATGCTTGAATCTGATGGAGAGCCTAGAAGAATTCAGGCAGTGTTGAAAGCCAAAGGTGGATTTACAAAATACTTACAAAATAATTAAACTTCAACTTTACATTTTTAGGAGCAAAACAGTAACAATGCAGTTACATGATGAGACTCTGCAGAACTTAGCATACGCTAAATACTTGCAAGCCACATTTATGTATGAGATAACCAAGATGATTGTCTATGAAATTATGGTAGTTTCCAGTTCAAAGCTTAGTGGATGGTGAGATATGGAGCCTGAAAGTCAACAGTTCAAAACATCATTACCCTTCTGCTTGGCACGCATCTCTTTTTTTATTTTAGGCATGCTTTCAATAATGATTGCATGCAACTGCTGATTGGCTGCCCTATTTAGTTCTGTTGTAGTTTTAAGTCCACCAGTATCATTACAGTCATACATTGTGTTTTCACAGAGGCTTTTGCTGTTTCTGTCTTTTTTGTAGATTATGCATTGCAGACACAAACACTTGCACAGACAGCTGCTGCTCCTGTATAAACATTAAAAGCGACGCTATTCTCACAGGTGCACTGTGGTCCTTAATCATGCTTATTGGCTGGCGTCTTGGAGGCCAGTCTCCCGCTGTAATGATGCTCATAGACTCAGCAGTCACATGCAATAATTATATGAAGCATGTATCAATTAAAAAAACTGAATGGACTCACCTTTAGATGATTAAGTGGATTAAAAGGATGGACAGCAAGTTGGATCATGGCCGGAATATATTTGCCAGTGATGCCACAAGTGAGTTCAATCAAGAAAAAGGACAAAAATAGATAACTGACTCTAAGGGCTCGTTCACACGGCTTATTTTGGGACTGATTTCAGCCGTATTGCACGCCGTATCTGCGCTGCAATACGGCTGAAATCCATCCCAGGCATTACGGTAATCCACAGTGCCCATAGAGAATGGATAATAGCTGTCTGTGCAGCCGCCCCCCCCTCCACTCCCGTCATAATTGCGGGGCGAAATCCATCCTCGCAATTACGTCGGCAATAAGCCGTGTGAACTGGCCCTAAGACTTATCTGTCCCTGAATTCCTTAAACCTGTCCCTGACATTTCACCCTGACATCAAAAGCCCTCTGACCTTATTTTATACTTGAAACTATCCCTAAAGATATCCCTACACTACAGGCAGCTCTAGCACCCAAATACTTCTAAGGCTATGTGCACACCGCATATAACAAAATGCCGTCCAAAATCCACGCAGACTTACGCAAAAGTCGCAGCCAGTTTTACCGTCGGCTCCATACATTGAATGGCAAATCTGAGCAGAACCCTGCGGAATATACAAGATGTTACATATTCCACCAGATTTTAAACCCGTCGGATTTGCGGCGGATTCAAAATACTGAAACCGGCGAAAATCCAATCATATTTCTGTGCTGTTCTGCCTTAGACATAGCCTAAGGTAGAAAAAACACAGAAACCAGGCCATCCTCACAGCTCAAAGGCTGGACTGAAACTGAACCCAATAAAGAGGCAACACTGTCCCCTATGCCACTTGGGAAAGATAGACAGGTGCAACTGATTGCTGAGCAGTAGCCCCATACCCCACCACTAGGGGAACAATTAGACTGCACATTAAATTGATTCCTGTTCACACAGTATGCAGAAAAGCCACACTATAATACATGGGGGGATTGTACAAATGCAAAAAAAACGATAAGACAACCACCCACATGCCTTCTTTGTATGAGGGGGGTGGTTGCTGGTATTATAATTGCATATAGATAAGTCGATACAAAAGGGTGCCATTAATGCAGATACATGTGGTGCCCTTTGCTGGCTTACAGCCTATTGCGCCACTACTATTCGATTGGGCGGGCTGACCAGCAATATTTGGGTGTCCAACAGAAAATACAGACACCCTCTGCTCCCAAGTACTTTTGGGCAAAAAAATTGACATACTGGAAAATATCAAATATGAGATATTAGTTAATACAGTGGCCACTATATGCAAGCCCGCAAGCCCCCATCAAGGCTCCTTATTTCTTGCAAGTCCCTACACTAACAAATTACAGAAAAAACACAGAGAAAATGGGACATTAATTAATCAAAAACACAGAAACAAGGCCATACTTGCAGCTCAAAGGCTGGACTGAAACTGAACCCAGTAAAGAGGCAACACTGGCCCCTATGCCACTTAGCAAAGATAGGTGCAGCTGATTGCTGAGCAGTAGCTCACATACCCCATAACCAGGGGAACAACTAGACTGCACATTAAATTGATACCTGTTCACACACCATGGAGAAAAGCCACAGTATAATACATAGGGAGATTGCACAAATGCAAAAATACTGATAAGACAACCACTCACTAGCCTAAGGTAGAACAGGACACATTATAAATAATGGAAACTGGAAAGAAGACGAGGACAAAAACAAACAGACCTCCCTTATCAAGAACCCCTCATGTTGCTAAACCAAGAACCTTAATAGAGAGACTAGAAATTGTCTAATTCACTAAACAAGCCAAGGCTGCACAGCAAAGGCAGCTGATATGCAAAGAAAATAAGCAGTCACCAAGTAACCACTTCAATCAATCCCACAAATAAGAAGTCACAAATAGTTTGGGAAATGCTTGCTGATCTACTGATTGTGACACTCACTGGTTAAAGATGATTGCCTGCCCTGACTTTAAGTTACAGAGAACCTTTTAAAAGTGTAATTAATTATAAATGTATGTCTAAGTTACCTAAACAAAAATAATTGCTTCGGTAGGCACCACGGTCTGTATGCAGTGAAGAATGTCCCCCGGGATATAGGAAAGTAGTACAGAATGGAAAGCCTACCTGCTGCTTCAACTGTATTCCCTGCTCAAGAGAAGAAATATCAAACATGACAGGTAAGAGAACATTCATTACTGGAGTTTGAGTAATAGCTTGGTTAGTTTATTTAGCTGTTGTCCATAGTAACAAAATTTTTGTCTTGTGCTTAGTCCCAGGGCAAATTCTAAGGTAGAGAGTGAAAGGGTGGCTTTCCTCTCCAAAGTGGAGATGTGGAAACTGCAGAATAAATGGTGTACTGACAAAATGCTGCCTTTCCTGCAACCAAATAAAGTATGCTGGCCTATCCACATCAGGCATTAACTGTCTCAGACCATATACTGTATATAATTTGCAAGATTTTAATAAAATAATAATGATATAATGATTGTGTTTCATTTTAGACATGAAGAGTTGTCATAGATGCCCTGAGGATGAATGGCCAGATGAAAGGAAATTAAATTGCATAAAAAAAGGATCAATTTCTTATCTTTTGAAGATGCCCTCGGACTGATATTTGAAACAGTTTCCGTGATATTAACTGTTATGACATTCCTGGTGCTTCTAGTCTTCATCATACACAGAGACACACCTATAGTGAAGGCCAACAACCGACAGCTGAGCTACATCCTTCTTATGTCTCTTCAGATTTCCTTCCTTTGCCCATTTGTAATCATCGGACGACCAACCACAGTCACTTGCATATTGAGACAGACAGCCTTCCGCATTATCTTTACAATCGGCATATCCTCAATCATTGCAAAAACTGTTATTGTATTACTTGCTTTTCAGTCCACGGCTCCAGGGAAGGGGTTTAACCGATGGATAGGGAAAAACACGTCTATCTCCATTGTATTGTTGTGTTCTGTTGTACAATTAGGAATTTGTACATGGTCCATAATCTATTCCCCACCTTTTCCATATAATGATATGAAAAGTGAACTCGGGACCATTATATTAACATGTAATGAACGCTCTAGCACCGTGTTCTATGTAACACATGGATATATTCTCTTCCTCGCAATGTTCAGCTTTCTCTTGGCATTCATGGCAAGAAAGTTACCAGATCGTTTTAATGAAGCCCATTACATCACATTCAGCATGCTGGTCTTCTGCAGTGTGTGGATAGCTTTTATCCCAAGCTATCTTAGCACTAAAGGGAAATATCTAGTTGCTGTGGAAGTATTTGCCATCCTAACCTCCAGTGCAGGGCTTCTATGTTGTATCTTCCTTCCAAAGTGCTATATAATACTCATAACACCGCATGTAAATCACAAGATACAATTAGTTGTATATAAAAATCAGTGTATAAAGTAGTGGCTATTATAACAAAAATAGCCTAGTTGGGAAATTCATTAATGTAATTTTTGCACTAATATTTCAGAATTTTTACACTTCTTGCTGCAGATACTGAGAAGTGGGGCTAGTGTTAACTCAGAGAGGTTAGGACAGGTATAAATTGAAGCAGGGACTTCAACTGACTTCAGTTTAATACTGTCACATGAAACTCAAAGGGCGACATGTATTAACGGGACTGCGCCAGTATTCTGGCGTACTTTGCGCCAAAAAGTTCTCATAGCCCTGTTCTATAGATGTATGAACAGTCCCACTCCAAACTTTAGCGCAATCAGTGCTTCCCTCGACACTTTGTAATGCGCCAAAGACTTGGAGGTGTTCTGGGGACGTCCCACCGCATTCGTAGGATTAGACACATTTATGAATGTTTGACACCAAACCTAGGCGCATCAAGCCAGATCAAGTTAAAGGTAGTCTGCCTGAGCTGGAGTAGTCATAGTGGAACTACAATATGTGAAAAATATGACCTGCAGAAGAAAAGGTTCATACATTCTGGCACATTCTACACAGCTTTAAAGCTATTTAGAACTGGCCTGTCAGTGAAAAAGTTCACACATGTCGCCCCAAGTTTTTTAAATCTCCACCATATTACTCACTCTTGTGGTCCCACACTGATGCTTGTTTAGTTCCTGGGAGTGACGGTATGCTGTACAGGCTTGTGTCTGCTGGGCTCCATCACTGGCCTCCATGGTGATGGCAGTAGGTACAGCATGTGGCCATTAAAAGTAGGTAGGTGTCGGCAGCTGTCACGTGTTAGTTTGGTACCTTATTTCTTCCATGCTAACCAAAGATCAACATGGGACCTCCAGCAGATTTAAAGGGGTTTTGCCACGATGTAATGTTGACGTGGGATCCTCCAAAATGGGTATTTAACATGATAACTAGATTCCACAGCTGATGGAGGGTGCATGGGGAGGATCTATAGAGTCAACACAATGATCAAAGTGGTCCCATGAATGTTCAATTGGGTTAAAGTCTGGAGAGTTAGGGGCCAGGGTAGTACTTGGAAGTTTTGGTTTTGCTCTTCCAACCAATCTCAGACATTTCTAGCTGTGCAACATGTCACATTGTTTAGCTGGAAGATCCTATACGCCCCAGGGAAGATAATCAGCATTTATGAGTGCAACATTTTGAAGGCTCTACATGCCTTTTTTCACAAGCCTTGAGAAAGAAGGCATGTAGAGCCTTTGAAATGTTGCTCGCAGGTGTGTGGTCAAACGCTTGTCAGGCTGATATTCTTCCTATCGATATGGACTTATTTTGAACATTGTGAAGCTGTGTTTGGAACAAGAGCACCGTGCAGGCTAATTACTTACTGCAAGTCCTTTTAAACTTTTATCTATTGGAAGTATTTAATAAATATATAAAATGTTTAATAAATTGCTGGGTCTGCGATAAATGATTGGAAGCTTATTATGGAGCGTGAAAGGGGCTCCACCTTCAGACTGACCTGAAGTTGCCATAAGGGCAGTTTAGGTGCAGTTTTAACTGCTCCCCAATGAAACTGCCTTTATTACCAGCAAGCTTCTTTCCGTTTTCTAAATTGTTTAGAAAGGTGTTTCAAGTAAGTCATCAATTACTGTGTTTGAAGTCTTGTGGATACAAACACACTAATTGATTGCTCACTTACCAAAGAGTTTAGATAAGTGACAAAAACTTGCTGGTAATAGTGCAGTTTAATTGGAGCACAGTTAAAACTGCACCAAAACTGCGCTGTGTGAAAGCACCCTAACAGTATCTGTATACTGCCGTGCACAACTATAGGACTCACACCTGACACGCCAACAGCTACCCATTTGAATTAACAAAAAACAGGACGCATCGCAGAAGGCAACCCTTGGCTTACCGGGGGGAAAATAAGTATTTGATACACTGGCAATTTTGCAAGTTTTCCCACCTACAAAGAATGGAGAGGTCTGCAATTTTTATCATACACTTCAACTGTGAGAGACAAAATCTAAAAAAAAATCCAGAACATCACACTGTATGATTTTTAAACAATTAATTTGCATTTTATTGCATGAAAAAGTCACCCTACCTGTAATAATTGCACCTGTTTGAACATATTACCTGTATAAAAGACACTTGTGCACAGCTCCAACCTCTCCACCATGACCAAGACAAAAGAGCTGTCTATGGACATCAAGGACAAACTTTTAGACCAGCACAAAGCTGGGATGGGCTACAGGACAATAAGCAAGCAGCTTGGTAAGAAGGCAACAACTGTTGGCGCAATTATTAGAAAATGGTAGAAACACAAGATAATTGTTAATTGGGATAACTGTTTTACATTTTTTATATGCTAATACATTAATATATGTGTGAGTTTGACACAGGCAGCAATCAGGGCAGCACACGGTCTGCCCTGATTGCTGGCTTCTTACACAGACAGATATAAACCAAACAAAAATGATGACTGTAAATTACTATATAAAAATGTCAAAAATCCATAATAAAGTTTATTATAACAAATACTTTTCACAAAACCGACACAATGTTTTTAATCATAGCTAAAAAAAAACCTGTTAAAAATCAACTGTATTTTTAGCCGCGATTAAAAACATTGTGTCAGTTATTATGGATTTTTGAATTTTTTTTGACATTTTTGTTTGGTTTATATCTGGTGTATTTATGTTGACAGTTGTTTATTTGACCTGCTTCTGAATTGGTATTACATTCTTACACAGTCAGCCCTGGGGCTAATCTAGGTCACCAGGGCTGAATGTGCAGCCGTTCCCCGGTCTCTGTTGGGTCACCAGGAGTCCTGATCACCCAACAGAGCAGGGGAAAGTCCTTTGTTTACACTGAGGTCATGGTAACAAAGGCACTTGCAGAGCCTGCACTGGGAACAGGGTGGTCATTAAGGGGTTAAAGCTAATCAGTGAGATGATAAAATGAAAAAACAAGACGAGATACGCATATTAGAACATTTAGAAAAATATATATCCACAGGGACTAGAATAGGGCCATAGAATCCCTATTAAACCTATCCTAATCTATACCAAACCACGGAGTAGTCACCCCAAAAAGGGCGCCCCCGTCCGGAACCGAGACCCTAACGCACACTATCCCTATAACAAATGTTCCAACATGTTTCGGTGTCCCTCTCTCACCTCCTGAGGGGACTAGTAGGGAAAGCAACTACTAAACAAATCCAATAAAGGCTGTACAAAAATGCTCTAAGATAGTGTATAATAATTGCAGATACACATAAATCGATACCACAGGGACCTGATAGTACCATGCAGCACCGAAATTTGAGTGAACCAAAAAGTAGCTCATGTACCAATGCTAATAACCCAATACCCTCATAGTGAGAGTTCAGAGAAAAAAAACCTTAAGCACGATTACCATCTATCATAGCCCAAGGAAAACATCAAAGAGCTACAAATTAGCGGTAAACACTCAGGGCAAAACCCTTCAAACCTGGTATCCCATGATAAGGATCATCCAGTACACTGCCGGCATAGTCATCCGACCAATGGGCGCAGTAATGACATGTTCCTCCTGTGTGGAGCCCGTCCCTCCTGTATGGAGCTCGTCCCAAATGCCGCTAGTTGCCGTGGTGAAGCGTACGCCGTGCTCTGATGAATCGCGCTTTAAACCATCCACGCACGTCGCACTTCCGGTCACGGCGTCGCGTCACCAGTACTGGGCGGCGACCAAGCGGACCCGTAACTAAGCGACCGGAATACACAGGAAGTGCAGCCGGGCCGCTCGCACGGACGCCACAGGTAATGTTGCGTTATATAAGAGAAACCAGTTTGTTATGGTAGCGGGACCCTTTACGGACCTTAAGAACAAAAGCATTAGGGCACCCCCACAAGCTGGGATACCACATGTTGATTTGTTTGTTGAACTCACTGTCAAAGAATTGGAAAAAATTGATGGTGTGAGAATAAAATGGAATTGTAACAAAAATGAGTACCTGAGTATTAGATCTTTGGCTGAGGATACAATGATCACCATTAAGCCCTCCGATAAGGGGGGAAATGTGGTGATCATGAATACTGTGGATTATGTGAAGATGTGCCTGGGGATTCTTAAAGATAAGGAAGGTTACGAAATTTTAGAAAAGAATCCCACTCCATTATATCACGATGAGTTAAGAACTATCCTTTTGGAAGCTAAAGGAATGGACCTGATTAGTAGTGAAGAACTAGATTATATGCTTCCAAAATTTCCAATAACAGCTACATTTTACTGCCTACCAAAGGTCCACAAAAAGAACGGTCCACTTAAAGGGAGACCGATCGTGTCTGGAGTGGGAAGTCTTTGCCAGACAGTGGGTGAATACGTTGATAAGATCTTATCACCCTTTGTCGAAACACTTCCTTCTTATACTCGTGATACTATGGACCTCCTCCGTAAATTGGAGGGGATTTCGGTTCCTGAATCTTGCCTATTGGCAAGTATTGACATTGAAGCATTATATTCTTCTATACCCCATAGCTGTGGATTACAGGCGGTAAGATCTTTCTTGAATACCAGGGGTTGCCAATTTGTTGAACATAATAATTTGATTCTACGTCTTTTACAGTTTATTCTCACAAAGAATTTTTTTACCTTTGATAATAAGATCTACCACCAGCTCAGGGGCACGGCCATGGGCTGTTCTTGCGCACCGGCCTACGCAAACTTGCTCCTGGGCTGGTGGGAGGATAGGTACGTCTTTAGTGAGAATTATACGTTTGGAACAGAAGAAATTTTGTTTTGGACCAGGTACATCGATGATGTCCTCATCCTGTGGAACGGTACAGCTGAAAGGTTCAGGGATTTTGTAGATTTTTTGAATCGGAATAACGATTTGAATTTACGATTTACATGTGAATTTAATCCCTGCACTCTTTCATTTTTGGATATTTTGATCAGGAAAACGGCCATGGGTACCCTTGAAACTACAATTTTTCGTAAATCAACAGCTACGAATTCCCTCTTGAGATGGGAGAGTAGTCATCCTGTCCCACTCAAGAGGGGAATCCCCAAGGGTCAATATCTGAGACTCAGGCGAAATTGTTCGAATCCAGCAGAATTTAAAGAACAAGCTCAGACTTTGAGGCTGAGATTTCAGGACCGGGGATACCCTGATAGAACACTTAAAGAAGCGTATCAGAATGCTATCAAATGTCCGAGGGAGAATCTTCTAGTACCTAAAGCAAAACCTAAAACAGATAGACTATTTAGGTTGGTTGGCAATTTTGACGGAGCCGCGAAAATTGTGAGAGACATTATCTCTAAAAACTGGGAAATTCTTAAACTGGATAATGATCTCAAAAAGGTTGTGGGTGATTATCCCCACATTACTTATAGACGCGGGAGAAATCTCCGTGATAGACTGGTACGCAGCCACTATGAGAAGAAGGGTGCTAAAACATGGCTGCAGCAACCTTTGTGTGGCTCTTTTAGGTGTAGTGGTTGCGTGGCCTGTGACTCTATTCAGACTGGAAAATCTTTTCACAGCAATGTATTAGATAAGGATTTTGAGATCAAGCATTTCCTTAATTGTAGGAGTAAAGGAGTTATCTACAAGGGTACCTGTGTCTGCGGTCTCGAGTATATCGGGAAAACCATCAGAGAATTACGTAGGCGAGTGGGTGAGCACCTCAATGATATTAGAAATAATAAGGACACACCTGTAGCACATCATGTGCAGATTCATCATGGTGGAGACGTGAAGAGCATGAAATTCATGGCAATTGATAGGGTGCGACCCCATCTCGGGGTGGCAATTGGGATAGATTCCTGTTACAGAGGGAGATGCAGTGGATTTTCAGGCTCAAAACAATGGCCCCTCGGGGCCTAAATGAGCGTCTGGATTTTTGTTGCTTTATTTAAGCTATTCTGAATACATTATGTGCATGTTCTATCTGCTTGTACTGGTTTCTCTCTTATGGGATTGTGTGGTCCCCCTTTTTTTGATAATCTCTGTTATACCATTGTCTATTGGTATCATGATGTTGTACCTCAATAGTGTTTAACTTTTTAATTGGGATCTGGGATGGAGTACTGTGGATAGATCGCTACCATAACAAACTGGTTTCTCTTATATAACGCAACATTACCTGTGGCGTCCGTGCGAGCGGCCCGGCTGCACTTCCTGTGTATTCCGGTCGCTTAGTTACGGGTCCGCTTGGTCGCCGCCCAGTACTGGTGACGCGACGCCGTGACCGGAAGTGCGACGTGAGTAGATGGTTTAAAGTGCGATTCATCAGAGCACGGCGTGCGCTTCACCACGGCGACTAGCGGCATTTGGGACGAGCTCCATACAGGAGGGACGGGCTCCACACAGGAGGAACATGTCATTACTGCGCCCATTGGTCGGATGACTATGCCGGCAGTGTACTGGATGATCCTTATCATGGGATACCAGGTTTGAAGGGTTTTGCCCTGAGTGTTTACCGCTAATTTGTAGCTCTTTGATGTTTTCCTTGGGCTATGATAGATGGTAATCGTGCTTAAGGTTTTTTTCTCAGAACTCTCACTATGAGGGTATTGGGTTATTAGCATTGGTACATGAGCTACTTTTTGGTTCACTCAAATTTCGGTGCTGCATGGTACTATCAGGTCCCTGTGGTATCGATTTATGTGTATCTGCAATTATTATACACTATCTTTAGAGCATTTTTGTACAGCCTTTATTGGATTTGTTTAGTAGTTGCTTTCCCTACTAGTCCCCTGAGGAGGTGAGAGAGGGACACCGAAACATGTTGGGACATTTGTTATAGGGATAGTGTGCGTTAGGGTCTAGGTTCCGGACGGGGGCGCCCTTTTTGGGGCGACTACTCCGTGGTTTGGTATAGATTAGGATAGGTTTAATAGGGATTCTATGGTCCTATTCTAGTCCCTGTGGATATATATTTTTCTAAATGTTCTAATATGCGTATCTCGTCTTGTTTTTTCATTTTATCAGTATCTATTAAAAGTAAAATTTTAGTAAAACACAAATTTCTTTAGTGGTGTGGGATATATATAGTATTGTGTTTTGTGCGGATACTTGCTATAGGAAGTGTCCGTATTGGAAAAAATTCCCCTTTTTCTTTTTTCTTGTAATCAGTGAGATGAGAATACCTTTTTTAAGTTAAAAGAGCTAGTACTCTGAACCATCTACTGAATGAAGCATTCCTTAAATCATATGCTACATCCAATGCAGAGTCCCAGCTCCTGTTCTCTTTTGCTTATTTGAATATATTTACATTATAATGGAGCAACCAATTTGTATATGTCTCCACACATTTATATGTTGCCTCATCCTAATGAGGAATGTTACCCCCTTTGAGCTATATAAAATTATACAGTTTAAAGAGAGATAAAATGCCAAGACAACCAGTATGATTTCTCTACATTCACACTGTTATCTGTCTATTTACAT
Organism: Phyllomedusa bahiana; assembly: GCA_025379985.1. Classification (NCBI taxonomy): domain Eukaryota; kingdom Metazoa; phylum Chordata; class Amphibia; order Anura; family Hylidae; genus Phyllomedusa; species Phyllomedusa bahiana. The sequence continues at coordinate 27,121 of JAODAL010011505.1, forward strand.
ATAAAGATAACAGTGTCAATCAGCAGATATGAGAACTGCAACCCTGACTGGATGAAGAAGTGAAGTGGTCTGTCGCCTAGGAAACCATCTGTAAACAATAAGGAGAGAAAAAACAGTTTTTTCATTAACATTAAGCAAAATCAAAACAGAAATGTATTTGGTAATAATGTTTATTTACTCCTTCCAAAATGTTAAAAGCCAATGAATGAGATAGGAATACCCATTTATGGAGTGCATCAAGGTCTTTAAATAAAGACAGTGATAAGAGGCTTATATTAATGCAACCTCTCATGGACCACTCACTCACTGCAGATTTTACTTGGTCCACCCCTCTTGCAGCCCAACATTGGCTAAGTGAGGATAAAGCATATCTCATATCAGGCAGACCATTGCGACAGAATAAACAATTGTAATTGTGAAATGTTAGCCAGCACTGCAGCATCTTGGCACAAGACACTGACACAGGAGCTTGTCTAGGATAAATGATTTTGTTGTCAGCGTGGTCTCACATGAGAATCACCAGTAGCTCAAGCTTCATTTCTTGGCGGAACCTTTTCAGCTACAGAATATAACGTGTAATACACTACAGTTTCACAAGTGCAGACAACCAAACTCCAGTGACTTAGAAACTGTAGACAGATATTGTAGACATGTGAAAGCTACTGACAGATATGCCAAAGGAAACCTGTCATGCACTTTAAGGGCACGTCCACACTGCACAGGACAAATACCGGCCGGTTTATCCGGCCAGTATTTGTCCTGTTTTGCGGCCGTCCCCGCGGCCGCGGGGGGAACGGCTTTTCTCCGCGATGAGCGGCCCGCGGGCGGAAAAACCGCCCGACGGAAAACCCGTGCAGTGGGGACTGCTGCACGGGTTTTCCATAGAGCACAATTGTGCAGCGGGGACTGCTGCATGGGTTTTCCATAGAGAACAATTGTGCTCATTTTCGGACGGTTTTTCAGGCGGTCTGAAAAACCGCAAACTGGCTGAAAAACCGGCCGAAAACTCGTGCAGTGGGGACATGCTCTAAGGCCTCTACACCACTATGATGCTGTAATACTGGGTGGTAATATTAAACTATAGATGCTCCTGTATAATCTATCTGATGCTATATAATATTAAAACTGAACTTAGAGCCGATGATGAGCAGTTGTGCAGTCCAGTCCTTTAACACTTTCTTTCTGGCTTGTTTGATGTCTCACAAACGTTGATGCATTTTTACAAGCCAGTATTTGCATGACCCATGGGATTTCCATCAAACAAGGAAAGATGTGTTAAAAGGGGTGTGCTTTTCAGTGCTGTAGGTCAGCTCATAGCTCACAGATAATGTGGAGGGCAGCGCTTGCCCCCATTTTCCTCATTCATTTCTATGGGAATTCTATATAGACTGCTATGACTAAGGGTCGCTTGACTCGAAACGCGTAAGTGTGTGGTGGATTTTTAATCTGTATTTGCCGAATGCCCGCTATAGGCTGTCTTTTTTATATGGTGAAAAAATAAAGCAACATTTTATCCGTGATTGGAGGATAACAAGTGCTGTCCTTTTTTCCCTGTTTGGGTCAATTTTGCATGCAGCATAAGTTTAAATTTCCTCAGTTTGTTATGCCTTTCATAAAAAGTTAAAAATAAGAAACAAATCCAGTTTTAATATGCACCCCTAAACTTGCGCTGATCTCCCACCATGCTTGACTTGTTGGTCTAGACATGGCCGGATGAGTTTTTCATTCCTTTCCTCCAAATCTTAATTTTGGGCTTATAAAACTTGCTCTATATTTTAGACGTCTGGCTTTAATATTCCAAATCAAGAGTTTTTAGTCTATTTCCTTTCCCCAGTAACATCATCTAGGAGCAGCACATAGCATTGAATCTTCAAACATAAGGTAAGAAACATCTGGGGATTTTCTCAGCTCTGAAGCAAAAATCAAGCTCAATTTTCTCTGATCTCAAAGATGAAAGCTAAAAGTTTGGTTTCTCTGATGGTGATAGTTTTAGTCTTTTTATTTCTAACACCAGTTTTGGAAAATCCATTGCTTTCTACTCTTCTGTCCTTCTTATAAAAATGGATTGTCTTGCATCTTTAAATTGTCTTTGAGAAATATCTATGTACTATAGAAATTTTAGATACACATGACAAAATCACGTCAGACACTAAGGTTTATTTAGATGTTTGAATGTGTGAATGTTAGAGTATCAAAGTTACAAAGTTATATCCATCAGGTTCAACAAGGAAAGGAAGGATGATGAAGAAGAAGAGGGAAAAGGGACAGAATCAAAATGTAGATAAAAGGGCTAATGTTATGTCATTGACACCTTCCGGTTGAATTGATGCAGCTGTAACACTTTGATTTAAAGACTGGAAGGTTTAAGTGGCAATAGGGTGCCCAAAATCAGAGTGAAGAAATAAAATACTGATACGTGCAAAGGCATAACTTAGAGCCCTGGGACCTCAGTGCAAAAGCTATAAAAAGGTCCCCACCTACCATTATCTTCTTATGTGGCAGATGGGCCTTAAAGAGGTTGTCTCACTACATCATACATGCCAACTCTCCCGCTTTTGGCGGGGGGTCCCCGATATTTGGGGTCCCCCACCCCAGCCCTCCCGGCAGAGTTGGCGAAACTCCCGCCGCCAGCAGGCAGCGGGGGTCCTTTAAATGGCCGCGGCGACAGAGTAGGGCGGGTGCGCTACGCGGGCGCCGCCGGGCCGCTCCTACAGGCGGGTGAAGCGGCCGCAGCGGCTGCTTCACCCGCCCGGAGTCTCGCTGTGCGGGGAGGAGGCAGGAGGGATCGTTCCTCTCCTCCCACTGTATGTACAGCGCCGGTGTGCACCGTACATACAGGTCAGCAGCGCAGGGGGGGAGTGACGCGCAGCTGCACTCACATCCCCTGCGACGCTGAGAGTACTCCGTCGGCAGCCTCGGACGTGCTGCAGGAGCCTGGTGAGGAAAGTGGAATTTATTATTTTATTTTTATTAGCTATAAGGGGGGCTCTACCTGGCTAACAAATGGGGGCATCACCTGGCAACAAAGGGGGCACTACCTGGCAACAAAGGGGGCACTACCTGGCAAACAAATGGGGGCATCACCTGACAACAAAGGGGGCACTACCTGGCAACAAAGGGGGCACTACCTGGCTAACAAATGGGGCATCACCTGGCAACAAAGGGGGCACTACCTGGCAACAAAGGGGGCACTACCTGGCTAACAAATGGGGGCATCACCTGGCAACAAAGGGGGCACTACCTGGCTAACAAAGAGGGCACTACCTGGCTAACAAAGGGGGCAACTACCTGGCAACAAAGGGGGCACTACCTGGCAACAAAGGGGGCATCACCTGGCAACAAAGGGGGCACTACCTGGCAACAAAGGGGGCACTACCTGGCTAACAAATGGGGGCACTACCTGGCAACAAAGGGGGCACTACCTGGCTAACAAATGGGGGCTCTACCTGGCTAACAAATGGGGGCACTACCTGGCAACAAAGGGGGCACTATTTGGCTAACAAAGGGGGACATCTACCTGGCTAACAACGGGGGGCATCTACTTGGCTACAAGGGGGCATCTACCTGCCTGTAAGGGGCACTACCTGGGTTTGGGGGGCTTCTACCTGGCTATAAGGGCATCTACCTGGCTTTCTTCCAAAGCCGTTATGCTGTTCGGCGGAGTGGGGTGTGGCTTTTGAAGGGGCGTGGCACATCAACCAGATGGGCATGCCCATGCAAATCTTTTGCCCTCTTCAGTCTCCTGCTTTTCCACTTTCAAAAGTTGCCAACTATGCACTACATTGATTCATGTTACCTCAGTCCTGTTTTCTTGGTTTCATTTTGAATTCAGGGGCGTGTTTACTGGCTTCCACTAGGCTGCAGTAGAAGCCTGGTCTGTACCTGTAGCAACCAGTGCTGGCAGCCTATCAGGAGACTGACTGAACAGGTTTGTAGATATAGCGACCTGAGGAGCTGATGCAGCCCATACAATAGGGGATATCTAGGAATAGGTAGGACAATGTTAATGGACATATTGCAAAGTGACTTGTTTTTGCAAGATATTTAACATAAAAAGCAATCCTTGTAGTGAGGCAACCCCTTTAAGGCAGCGTCAAACTTCAGGGCCCAGTAGTGACTGCTACATCAACAGCCTCTACCCCCCGGATATATGTAACATTATGTTTTTTCTGTCACTGAGGAGTTCGCAACCCTTTTTGCTCAACATACAGGTTTAAGACAAAAAACATTTTTTTTTCTATCTGTACATGTAATTGCCATATGTGATGCTGTCATATACTTCATAGCCTTGAAATATATACCGCTATTTATTTCTAGGAATCTTTATCCCTATCTCAAAGAACCCATTGTTGTGGGAAAACCATTGCATAATTTTAGGATAGCCTTGTGTTCTGGTCATGAATTGCTTTGCTTACCCCATGGCAAGTATCTTCCATTTACCACGCCTACTCTAAAACCTCATACTTCTGGTATGCTCCGGAGGGGGCGGGTGTGATTTGTTTGAATTGCATATCATGTGACCCAGCACAATGACATCACCAGGCCTTTCCTCTCTGTAGTCAAAGAAAGGTCTGTTTATGTGAAGCACTGTGAGTAGCTGAGAGGTAAAGTTTTTGCCTCCAGGCACAAGGGTCCTAGGTTCAAATCCCTGCAGGAACCAAACCTGTGGGGGGGTTTTCTCTTTATCAATGCACATATCTGATTGAGGTTTCTTTTTATTTATTTGCACTGTTTGACTAATTACTAAGGAGTACAGAGAACAGGAGTAGAATGACAGCACCTGGGGTTTAAACACTCAGTAGCTGCTTGAGAGGAGAAGTGATGTCTGAGCATGTGCGACCAGGACTGAGGAGCTCTCAGCCCGGGTCGTATCCCCTGGAGATGAACTGTAAACAATGGGTCACTAAAGAAGCTGTTAGAACAAAAACGGTGCAGAATTTTTAAATAATAATGAATGTTGAAAATGTTTGTTATTTCATTTGCAAGCTTCCCACGTCAATTTTACTTCATGTCAAACCCCCTTTAATATTAAATCCTAAATTATGATTTTTACATTTCCAGCTATTTCAAAAGATTGGTTTGATCTTCCCAATAAAGTATAGCTCCATTACTGGTGAAGCTTCCCATATGGACACTCTTTAAAAGGGTTTTAGAGGAATGAAAAACAGCATCACAACTGACAATGTGTTTTGTCTGGTGCTGCAATTCTGCTGTGGTAATGTACCTGAGCTACAATACTACAAACAATCTGTGGACAGGAGTGGTGCTCATTTTGGTAGATGGCAGCCATGTTTTTTTCTTATACTGGACATATTTGTTCCTTTAGAAGGGGTGTAACTAGAGAAGGTTGGGCCCCATAGTGAACTTTTGTATCCCATTCGCCAACAGGCCTTCCCCCAACCATGAACATGTACCAGCACCTCTTAATAATAGACATGAAGTAACTAATAATACAAGGAGCGATTACCTCACCATTCATATTACCATTATACTGCTACCAAACAAATCCCAAGATCAACATTACCAATAATGCTACTATACTGACCCGATTATACTGCCAGAACATGACCACAAATTACCGCCACACAGTGACTGAATAATACCCCTACACTATTACTGAATAAAGGTCAGTATACAATGACCAATATTACCACCATATAGTGGTAGAAACGTGGGAGTGTTTATTTAAGTAAACAGTTTTTTTGTGTTGTTTTCAGTGTTGTTGTTTTACCATTTTATTCTAGTGTTAGTAATACAGGTGTTTGACAAACACCTCAGTATTACTAGCACTGGGACATGGTGACACCGCTGGCTGACACCAGTAGTAAAGAGACAAATAATTCTTTAACCCCTTCCTGACTGACGGTCATAATAATATGGCTCTAAATTTCTTTACCTCCTTGCTTCCTGAAAGCCATAACTTTTTTATTTCTCCACCTACATAGACATTTGAGGGCATTTATTTTGCGGGACAAGATGTACTTTCCAATGGTGTTATTCATATTACCATAGAATATACTGGGGAACCGCAAATAAATTCTAAGTGGGGCAAAATGTGAAAAAAAAACACATTTTCTACAGGTTGATACACATCCACCAATACCAAATATGTATAGTTTCCATTATGTTTTGGTACCATAAAAAATTCCAAACATTTTCTATTTTTGAAATTTGCGCTGTGGTACCATTTTGTGCAACCACTAACTTTTTTGTACTAACACCTACAGACGTGAGTAAGGCGGCACTTTTTGCAGGTTGAAGTATACTTTTTATTGCTAGCAGTTTGGAATGCATGCGACTCTTTTGATCACTTTTATTCCAATTTTTATAGGAGGTGAAAAGACCAAAAAACTGCAATTTTGGCGTTTGGAATTTTTTGTTTTCTACGGTGTTCAGCGTACGGGATAAATTATGTTATATTTTAATACATCTGACTTTTTCGGACGCTGCGATACCAAATATGTGGAACCTTTTTATAATTTCTTTTTATTTGTTAAATGGCGAAAGGGGGGTGATTTGAACTTTTAATGCTTTTTAATTTTTTTTACACTTTAAAACTTTTTTTTATTTTAATTTTGAGTCGCCAATGGCGCTTCACCACATGGATGCGCGATCATTTCTACAGCCTAATGCATTGTTTATACAATGCATTAGGGTGTACCAAGATGGCGGTTTCCCCACTTCCTGCCTGGGGCTAGAAGTGGGGCAATTGAAAACATGGCAGCGATGGAAGATTTCACAAGGCTTTCAGCTGCCATGTTCAGCGATTGGAACCCCGTGATTTCGCTGCGGGGGTTCCTATCGCCGTGAGAAATGGTGCGCGGGACCGTTTCTCATTGATTAAGACACAGCGGCCGTCTAAAGGTTTAAACAACGCAGGCGGGGAGTGCTGTCCCCACTCCCCAGGTTGTAACCGCCGGGTGTTAGCTGCAATTACCCGCTTCAAAGCTGCTTACCGGCATCAGGACGTATGGATATGTCGGTAAGAGGTTAAAACCAAAAAATTGAATAAAACAATTCCAATGTCTGATTTGGCTCACAAATTGTTGCATGATCTGGATTTCAAGCGAAAAACCTCGTAGCATAGTAAAAAAAAAATTATTAGCACTGAATTACACGTTTTGTGTAAAAAAACTATTCATCCTGAACCCAATTAAGTGTTTTTATACGAAACGCTTAGTTCAGTACCAATAAAACTTTTTTACTATACTATGAGATTTTGTACTTGGCGTCCAGATCACACAAGTCTGATTTTGTGAGCCAAATCAGACATTGGAATTGTTTTATTCCATTTTTGTTTTCAAGACTTATTTATCTTACTCCAGGTGGAGCTTAGCGTTCGGACATGGGAGACGAGCTGCAACCATTTGCTCTTTCACATTGCTGATCCGTGAGAAGCTTTTGGGTGAGTTGTGCTCAAGAAGGCAAGAAAAACATAATTTTACTATTTCAGAAAAATACATCATTACACATTGCACTAGGAAGCGCATGTTTTTCTTTTTCTCTTTAATAGTAAAAGATACCTCTTTTATTAACACTGAAAAAAATGGTAAAAAATACACCAAACAATGCAAAAACACTACTCTATTAACACCCCCCAACAACATTCTTCATTGACCATTTTATTAAAGAAATTGATTCATCACTGGTCTGACTCAGTCCAGAGGGAAACCTATTAAATACAGAAACAGAGCATTTGGCTGAAAGCTATCTAAAGTGTCTAGGGCAGCATGAATACTATATATAGCCTTATAGATAAGTAGACCCCACTGTTATGCAGGTAGACCCCAAATTAGTTAGCCAAACTCATACTATTAGACAGATGGCCCCCCACTGGGTATGTAGGTAGATAGGCCACTCATTATGTGGTAGACCCTGGTAGGTAGGGCCAACAGTAGTTAAAGCCCCACCTAGGCAAGGTCTCGGGTACGTATATAGAAAAGGTAGGTTGTCAAGGCCCTAGGTAGGTAGGTAGGTAGGTACATAGGCAGACAAGGCCATAGGTAGGTAGTCATATAGGGCCACCTTTATGTAGATGGGTTGGTAGACAAGGCTTCTCATAGGTAAGCAAGGTCCAAAGTAGGTAGGGTAGCACCCGGTAGATAGGTTGTAGGTAGGCCCCCTCTAGGTAGGCCTCAGGTGGGTAGGTAGGCCTCAGAAAGCTATGTGGGTAGGCCCAAGAACGGTAGGTTGATAGACCTTAGGTAGGTGGGTAGGCCCAAGGTAGGTAGGTAGGCCATAGGTAGGTTGTTAGGCCCCAGGTAGGTAGGTTGGTAGGCTCAAGGTCGGTAGGTAGGCAGTAGATAAGCCTCAGGTAGATAAGTACACCAGGTAGATAGGCCACAGGTAAGTAAGTAGATAAGCCCCAGGAAGGTAGGCAGTAGGTAAGCTCCACTTAGGTAGGAATATTGGCCCCAGGTAGTTAGGCAGGTGGTAGGTAGGCCCCAGGTAGGTAGGTAGACAGTAGGTACATAGGCTTCAGTAGGTAGGTAGGCCCAAGATTGGTCAATAGGTAAGGGGAAAAAAATAAATATATAAACTCACCTCTTCCCATTACTCTGCAGGCCGCTCTTCTCCAAATAAAGCCAGATGCAGGCGTTGCAATGATATGACATCATCACGCCGCCTACTTCATGACACACGGCAGACATCTAGTAGTTCTAAGGTCTAAGTCCTTAGAACTACTAGGCTGAGAAGCGGAGCAGGGTGCCATTGGCACGCTGCCTCGCTAGGTGCTTTAACTGTTTGACTTTTAAAGGACGTGCAGTTAAATTAACCCCACAGACCTGGGGATTTGCCCTCAATCCCCAGAACCTGCTTCTGAAAACTCAGGATAGAAGGCCTGATAGTCTAGGGGCAGGATGCACTGGATGGACGCTCTGTAGCGGCTGACCCCGTAGCAGTGGTTTGTCGCAGGTTTGAACACGGGTTTGAACTTGTGAAAAAATTTGATGCATTTTTAGGGGTTAGCTTATCAATCTGTGGCACTTCTGGTTTGGCAGTGCTTTATGTCTGACAAACCCTACTGCTACGTTAATAGGAAGTCAGACATCAGACTGGATGTGACGTAGGATGTAAAGCATTGCCAGACCAGAAGTGCTGTGGAACAGTGAGCTAGCCCCTAAAAACACATAAAGCGGATTATTTTATTTTTTTTTTGCCATTTCCACCAAATTTCAATTCAAACTGACTTGACATAAATTGCTGAGATTCGTGTGAAATTTGATCTTGACTTGAATCCGACATGCAACAGTACTGTGGCGTAACTAACAGAAATTTAGATTCTCCAAGTAAAATTTCTGGGGGGCAAAATTTTTTTAATAACATTTTCTAAAGATCTCACAAATTATTCACAATTATAGAATTTTCTGTTTATACAAATCATATGTACATTTTTTTACAGCTATTAACATTTCTCACATAATTTTTCCTTAACTTTTTTTTATTTCGGTCACTGATTTCTTGATACATGATCTCAGTACTCAGGTTTCTACTTCGTAAGTGCAATCTACTAGAACATCTATGTTCAAGCCCAAATTAAAAATATAGGTTTTTCTATCAAAATCTTCATGTTGGCAAATGACAAGATAAGTAAAGCTATCTACAACTAAGTATAGTGTACCGTCTAGAATCAAAAAATTCTGAGCTATAAAAATAGACGTAAAACTTAACCTTTAATAGTCTAGTAAAATACAAACTAATAATAATCCATAATATCAAAAAGAAAGGCTTACACTAACCAGACAAATTAAATACAAACCTCAAAGGTGTGAGGGCCAAAGTAATCCTATTACACCCTATGCTACAGACTGCCTATCAAACAATATGGAGACATCGTTACAATAAGAACGGCCCCGTCCGGAACCTTGACTACTTATGCCCTGGTGCTCCCGACAGGGGCCCAAAAAAAAATAATACTAATCCAATTAAAAGTCCCAAAAAAAGTCCCAAAGTCAACACGTTTCCTTCCTAAGTTCTACAGGAATTCCTCATGGGACAGTAAATTATATGTAAACTGTAGGGTCACACATAGATATAGTCAATATGGACACAATTGCATAGACTATTCAGACAAGATGTCCTGGTTTTAAATATATATATATATTATAAAATCATTGACTAAAGCAGAGGCACCAAACCGCAATGGTTAAAGGGGTTGTCTCATCTCAAAGTTTCATAGGATGCATGAATGAAATAATGCTGCTTTGCTCTGTCACTTCCTGGTCAAGCTGTCTGTAATTAGCATATGAGCTCTGTGTATTCTGACTTCTGCTAATTAGATTAACTCAGAAGTTTCCCTGGTCCTGATGGCATGAGATTTAAGTAAACAGCAGTAATTACTTTCTTTTGTCTGAAAGATCAGATAACAAACAAGCTCTCACTGACCAGAGTTCTGTGCTGGCCCTGACCTGTGTGAGGATGTCACTCTCTGCGATCAGATAGAACAAACAGCAGGGCAGGGGGGGGGGGGGGGGATGTACACAAGTAGGTCACTTGGGTAACCAGAGAGAGCTCAGAAGGTGATAAAATCACTTGAAGCTCCTTAACAAACAAAAAAATGAACAACGCAATATATTTGGTTTTCCCTACATGTTTAAAACTGATCTTGGTAGCGAGACAACCCCTTTAAATAAAACCTACCCCAGTGAGTCCGTATGGGGCAAAAACTAGCCAACTTACGTGCCACACTGCAATGACCTGGAGCGTAGGAGTGGGCTGCTGTCAATGATATCTCAGAGTCCCACCTGCAGGTGCTTAAATCATCTGCACACTGCAAACCTATATTCAAAAAAAATTATATACAAACAGTCTAAGTATCCTAATTACATATAGTACATGGATATATCTTTTTACTTCACCATCTACTCGTTCATCCACCTGGCTAAATCATTGTGGTACTTTTAAATGTGGCCATAACATATGTTTGTGTTGCAGTTTTTTATCTGTTTCATCTACAGTATTGTCTTTTGCTAATGATTATAAACATATTTTGAAGCATTATATCAACTGCAACACTAGTTATGTTGTCTATATTATCTCATGTGTAGAGTGTTGTTTGCAGTATGCAGGATGCACAACACAACAACTGAAAGCTCGTATGAGAAAACATATTTCTGATATACCGCACGCAGCCACTAGGAATGTGTCGGCTGCCTCGCTGCATTTTCACTCTGCTCATGCAGGTAATACTTCCTCTTTCCAGGTTCAGGCTCTTGAGAGGGTTTTTCCACCACCCAGAGGAGGTGATCACCGTAGAAAACTTTTAAAATCGAGAAGCTTGCTATATTTCTCTATTTTCTACGAGTTCGCCTTTGGACTTAAATAAACGTCATGATCTTATTTTACATTATTGACAACTTGTGTACGTTTTTATGTTATTCTGCTCTGTCCGTTTAAATATGTCATGTGACCTTATATGCCTATTCTAATTGGTTTAATTCTAATATATAATGGCGGCATAGCAGACATTCAGGTTATGCTATGATTAAGGCTATATCCAGCTTGAAACGCGTAAGCTCCTGTTTCTGTTTTTTTTTGTCCTTTTTGTACTGTTTTTGGATTCCTTGCGCACTTTCCAATAATTTTTTTTTTATTTTATGGGATGCTGGATACGCCTTTTCCTTTTGCTCAGTACATGGGTATAGCACAGAAAGTCACAACACCAGTCCAATCTATACAGAGTTAAACAGTCAGCAATAGTATTGAACACAATCCAACCTACCCAGTCAGAAAAAGTTCACACACCGACTGATGTGCCCATAAGCTCTGTCCAGTGGTAAGCTAGCTATAGCCAATGTGTGGGTATCCGGTCAAAATAGATTTTACTAGACTATTAAAGGTTAAGTTTTACATCTATTTTTCCAGTGATCAAAATTTTCATGTTGCCAGAGGTTTATAATACAAGACTCTCTTGCCTATGACAACACTTCCTGCCTCTAATACCTCAATGTAAGCAGTGGAAATTCTCTATTTTCTTACCTGTGCTTTTAACATGATTCTGATCAGCTGCTATCAGGTCCATTGTCTTTATGTTAAAGGAGTTTTCTCAACACGCAGTTTTACTGACTCACAAGCAGTGTACACTCACTCTATCTCCTCAGGCTGTGGGTAGTTCTATAGCAGTGATTCAGCTAGCTAAGCCGTTCTGCTGACAAGAGCAGGAGATCATATCTCTTCAGTAAACACAAGGTGCATGTGCTGTGAGGACTGAATACAATGCATTTATCTGTAAACAGATGCAAATCTTGTTAGAGATAATAAATTTTACTCCTGAGCTCAATCCTGACAGTCTGTCTGTGGGGTGACATTACTCTCTGCTAATCAGATACAGAGGTATGGTCTGGTATGCAGGTTACCATAGAAAGCTGTGTGCACTCAAGAGCACATAAAATGTCTCTTATCTCATGACTAAAGTAAAGTCGACAAAGCAATATATTTAGAAAAAAGCCTTCAATTAACAGTCCCTTCATGATGAAAGCCAATCTTTGTAGTGAAAAACCCCTTGAACACTGAGGTGCAGGACATAGACAGTAAGTGTTATCATGTCACAAACACATTAAGGAAGGCTCCTAATATTATTATATCTGAGACCACTAAAATTAACTTGCTGCATACAGTTTTTTTACGAAGCCATCTAATTCCCTATGAAATGAGATCCACATAGTGAAACAGAGTTCTGAAGGGACAAAAGGAGTTGTAGGCATGTATTACTAATTGACCCATTAAAATTCAGAATATTAAAATATTCAGTATGCTTCCTCCCTTCATCATCTTAATTAACCACTGCATCATTTTATGCTGCTAAAGTTTGTTAACCACAATTGTCAATTGTTTGTAAATCTCCTATAACTTGGCACCTTAGCTCCCCAGGCTGGCTTTTCTCTTTTAAAGACATAACAATAATCCATACACAAATGTACACACAATAACTTAAATGTAGAATGCAAAGGAAACAATAGGTATTGGGCCTTCAGTGCAATGCTTTCATCTTAAATCTGTGTAGGCTTGACATGTATTGGAGGAGACTACATTAAGTCCCTCTGATGTCATGCTCCTAAATATCTGCGACTACCTGCCAAACTAATGTCATAGAATGGTATTTTTGTGCATTGTGGCAACTGTCTATCAACCTATAGACTATACCTTACTAGTGAAGACATCTGTACATCTCCTAATCCTAGTATACTCAAGAGTTGTGCTCAGTATGCCCCTGGTAAATCACAATTCCTCTCCATAGCTTTATCCATAACCGTCTTCACTCTGGAATATAATCCCGAAAAGAATTGAAACTTAAACTTCGACCGTTTGCATTTAGAGTAGAATTGGCATAAATCTTTGGAATCTTTTCCATTAATTTGGATACATTTCTTTTCTTGAAAGTCCCAGGGGAAAGGTTGGCTTGCCTCAGGAGTTCATAGTACAGTGTATTGAAGACCATGGCTGTTTCTTCATAACTGTCCCTGGTGGAGATTTCATAGATGGGACACTTCAATGCCTTCGAGAGCTTTTCCCCGTCGTCGGTGGACACCATGCGGTCATACTGGAGATCTTTCTTATTGCCGACAATGATGATGGGGGGTTGTTCTGCGGCTCCTTTCTTACTGGCTGAGTGAATGTGATTGATCAAGAAGCACAATCTCATGACTTCATCGAAGCTGCAGCGATCTGTCACAGAATAGACCACGGCAAAACCATCGCCCCATTTAATTTTCTCTTCGATTTGAAGGGAGTCCTCCTCCTTTAAATATTAAAAAAGAGTGACATCCATTAAAACTCGAAAAATTAGCTCATTTCCTAAACTCAGTTTATCATTCATCCTCATAGCTAATGCATACATGCCAACAGCCCAGAATTTTGAGGGATCGTCCAGTGAACTGAACCTCAAAGGCGGTGGGGCTAATGCAAATTTGACACATACTATGCAGATAGGGGCAGGGCCACCACAACCGGTAAATATAATTGATTGCTTCATTTTTAGGCCTCATTCACACGGCTTATTCTGGGACTGATTGGAGCCGTACTGTGCGCCGGATTGGCGCTGCAGGACGGCACCAATCCGTCCCAGTAACTACGGTAATCCACAGTTCTCATAGAGAACAGTGGATTCCGTCTCTTCTCCCCGCTCGGCGAATCCGCCGCGGGGGGAAAAAGTGACATGCACATCATTTACGGTGTGTACGCGCCGTGAATAATGTGTGTCTATGGGGCCAGCGAGCTGCCGGCCACCGGCCCCGCCCCCGCTGCACGGCAGCCGACGTAATTGCGGGGCGAAATCCGTCCCCGCAATTACGTCGGCAATAAGCCGTGTGAACATTGCCTTATTGTTTTTTTTGTTTAGATATAAATTACACAGATTTACACCAGTGGAGCCATAATTGTCTACTTTGAAAATACATTTCACGGAGGTTTTCGATATTTTGAAAACTGTGGGAAAGCAAGGGTATGTTCACGTGGCATGTTTTACTCTGTGTAGCATATGCTTTTAGCTGCATGTTTGGATCTGTCTGTTGGACCTCAAACGGACCCAAACAAACTAATAAAGTGCCATGTGATTTGACATTGCTTTTAATATGAAACACGCATCAGCGTTCACATGAGTGATCCCCGATGTGTGTCTCACTGTGTCTTTCGGATCCATTCCATGAATTGACATGCAGCTGCCTGTTGGATATATGTTGGATCCGATCGATGCAGCATTTTGGGATGCGATTTTCTGATCCGAAAACGTATCCCAAAACACTGTGTGACCATACCCTAAATGTTTTCACTTTTTAAAGTGAATCCTGCACATAAGTAATGACAGTAACACAACAAAGTGCCCAAATAGACAATTCTTCCAGCAGAGTGCCCTATATAAACACCGTCAGGGCTGGGAAGACAGGTAGGCGAAGGTAGGCGACCGCCTAGGGCTCCACTTCATCTCAGGCAGAAAGAGGGTGCAAGAAGGTATGGAGTGCCTAGGACACCAGAATACCTTGTCTCAGTCCTGAAAACCGGCGACAGATTACATCAACACAATGCCACCAGCAGGACTTTGAATTTATATGTGTGCTGCAGAATATGTTGGTGCTAAATAAAGATTATTATTATTGTTGTTCTTATATGGGCACTTAAAAGAGATTGTTAAATCTGAAAAGCATATTACTTTCCTACCACTAGATGGCAGCAAGAGAAAATTTTAGCCGCCTATAGGTATGAAGAAGCAATACTGATTAATAGGGATGCTTTGCTCTGCTGTTGGCTAAATTTAAAGAAATGTCATTAACTAGCAGGGAAAAGATAAGTTGTTTGGACAATAAAGATGTCCTTAAACTACACTATGATAATGAATGAATGAATAAATTAATAATTATTATTGTTTATTTAAATCGCCATTAATGTACATTCAAGTGCGGGTTACATACATAAAATGTCAGACAAAGTTCAAAGACAATGAGAAATGACTACAAACTGGCACAGAGGGAGTGAGGACCCCGACTGCAAAGGCTTCCAATCTACAGAGAAGGAAGAAAGAGACAGGAGATGAGGGCAGGGCTGTCTTTTCCATCGGGCAGGGTAGCTGGTTGCCTGGGAGCCCCACAAGCACAGGGGGCCCTCCTGAGCAGTCCCCTACCCTGCCCAGGCGTGACTCGACCCCAGCAGCAGGTCCATGTGGCACATCAGTGT
Source organism: Phyllomedusa bahiana (assembly GCA_025379985.1). Taxonomy (NCBI): domain Eukaryota; kingdom Metazoa; phylum Chordata; class Amphibia; order Anura; family Hylidae; genus Phyllomedusa; species Phyllomedusa bahiana. The sequence goes on from JAODAL010011505.1 coordinate 42,787, forward strand.
GTAGGCCCAGACCTGTCGCGTCTCTATGTGCCACAGGAGGCGATGTCATTGCCTCCTGCGCCGCTGTATTTCCTAGGCCAACAGAACGTAGGCTTCTGGCCCAGGAAATCCTGGGAGCCATGTCCCCAGCGTGGGAGTACGGAAAGGTAAGTAGTGTTTTTAATTTATTTTTTTTACCTACAGAGGGGCTATATCCTGCAGGGGCCCATCACCTACTGGGGACTCTATAACCTACAGGGGGCTATAACCTACAGTAATAAAAATTCCTTAAAAAGTTCTCACTCTTTATTCTGGCATTTGGCAAATATAAATAATTTTGGTTCCTAATTGACCTAAAACCGGTAAGGTTTATTCTGATTTCATGTCAGATAGTGAGAAAAACATGCTTATGTGTCTTTTTATATAGTATATATAAACTTCTGGTTGTAACTGTATGTCTTTTTGCATTGTATATGTGATGTTTGTTTTGCTACGAGTTCTGCAATATAGTGTGCACCATGCCACTTGCCAGCTTTTGAAAAGTCACATTCTTTTTCTCACGATAGTCTGCAATAACTTTTTTAGCTTTCTTTTTTATGTGTGGGATAAGTTGAAGTTTTAATTTTTGGGTAGATAAAGAGTTTTTCGATCCCTTTCTTTTTTGTGTTTGTGAGGCTGGCTGGACAAAAAAAAAAAAAACAATTCTGTAATGTTTTTTTTTTTTTTTTGCTAGTACATTGAGTCCCTCTAGGGTACTTGACCACTAGGGGGCTCAATCATTAGTTCCCCTTTCTGCGTTGTATAATCAATGCAGATGAGTGAACAAAGATGGCAGTTTTACCACTTCCTGCCTTTATAAGGCTTCCAGTCGCCATGTTAATGCTGAACAATTTATCAGTCATTTAGATACCACGGATGTGATCATTGTGGCATCTAAGGGGTTAAACAGCAGAAAACTGAGTCAGCTCCATTCCCTGCTGTTACCGGCAGGGGCCAGCTGCAATTATGTGGTGGGATTGCGGGATCCTATGTAGCAGGATTGCGGCGCTACAAAGACCCTTACTGACCCTATGATATACTCAAGTGTTGGTAAGGGGTTAATGGTGAATAGTCGCCCCAGTAGTAAGATACAGCCTACTGGGCAAAAACTATGCCCACATTGGGTCAGTGTCTTTGAAGTCTAGATCTGATTTAAAAAAAAAAAAAAAAAGTAGTTGCCAGGTAGAAGAGAACTGACAAGCGGATGTGGCCCTGTGTAAAGTAACACAAACCAGTAAGGGGGTCCTTTGACGCAAACAAGAACCTGAAACCATTTAAGAGTAACTGCTGAGGTTCTGGGCCTCTTGAGAATTACAACTATAGATTGTTCAATCAACTTTTGTTAAAAAAAAAAACACAAGTTCAGGTTACATTGGTCTGCACCTGGCTTCTTTTGGAGCAAACCAAACATGAGACCAAACTACCAACAGAATCAATTGTTTGTTGCTAGTCCATAATCATAGATAGGGCCTCAATCATGGCAGTATTGGCAGTGCTGCTGTCTTGGACCCCGATTCATTTTTTTATTTTTATTTACAGGGCCTACTGATATGGTGCAAAATAGGAACTGGTAATGGATGGGTGCTCCAGATGCTTCAGTTATATGGGACCCTGAAATTTCTGATGTCCGCCCTGACCATAGAGACACATTGGTCTGCCTACAACCTTCACTAAACTTGTCACTACTTCCCCCTCATACAGGTCTGCCCCCCCACCTCCTGTCTTTTTCCCCCTCCCTGTAGATTGTAAGCCCTCGCGGGTAGGGGTCCTCATCTCCCTCTGTCGTGCCAATTGTCATTGTTCATTTATCTTTGTACTCGTTTGACTTATGTAATGTATGTAACCCCTCGATTGTACAGCGCCCTGGAATCAATGGCGCTTTAAAATAAATAATAATAATAATAATAATAATAGGAGCTTCATACACAAAATGGCATGTTTTCAAGACTGTTAGCAAAGGTTTTTCATCTTCAAATGCACTGGAAGAATACAAATAGTTGCAGCAGTTTACACATCCTTTAAAGATTTCCATAAAACATGTTTAGAAACATTTCCTGAAAAACAGTCATACCTGACCAGCAGTGTCCAAGATTTCAAAATGGACAATTTCTCCATCTATTGCAGCCGTGTGTCTGTAAATCATCTCTGTGAAGACAGGAAATATCTGATGCATAAAAACAGTAAAAATATATCCATTCCAGTGTCTGCACAGTTATATGCTACTGTGAGATATTTGTCATATTATTCAAAAATGTAAAACCATAGATTTAGATAACACAGAGTGTTTATGACATAATTAAGAGTTGCAGGGGTAACGACTGAGTTGTGCTGCTCTTGAGCGCACTGGTGTGATATGGTATAAAACTTAAAAGTAGAGTATCTATTTAGCAGGAGAATCCCTAAATACATGTGGGTGCAGGCCACCCCCTCCTCCTCATATAGTCGACCTGTCGCTATGTATTGTGTAACGCCGTGCAGTAATATGCAGTGTAAAGCATGTTCACACGGCTTATAAGGGGCCGTATTTCAGTCCGTAATTACGCGCCGAAGTGCGCCAATTACGGGCCGAAAACGGCCCATTCATTACGGTAATTCACATTTTCATAGAGAACTATGGATTACGTCTCTCTCCCCGCCCGGCGAAGCCGCCGGCGGGAGATAATTGACATGTCACTTTCTAGCGGCGTATACGCGCCGCTAGCAGTGATAGTCTATGGGCCGGCGAAGTGCCGGCCCCCAGCTTACCCCCCGCTCCCAGTCCCCGTCACACGGCGTAATTTGGGGCGTAATTACGTCCGCAATTAAGCCTGTGAACATAGCCTAATAGTTGGATATAGAGGGATATGATAAATGGAGAAAAGGGCATTTATCACATGATTTATTATTACTGATGGGCTTCAGATTTGGCTCCAGGCATACTTGTCAAGTCTCTCAAATAATTGGGAAACTCCAAAAAAAGTCAAGAGTTGGCAAGTCTCCCAAGAAGCGCTGTGATGGTGCAGGCCCATAAGCTGATCCGCCCTACCTACAGCGGATGCTGACTGCAGTGTACTGCCATAGCAGCCAGAAACAGAGCTAACTCCGTTCCTGGAACTTTAACTACCTAAATACCATGGTCTGTGGTCATGGCATATAGGAGGTTAAAAGGAAGGGGGTGCTCCCTCTGTCTAACCATCAGCACCATACAAGCACAATCCTGGGGTGTTGATGGTTTCTATGGCAGCCGGAGGGCATATAAAGGCTTTTGGGTCTGCCATGCATGAAATCTATTAGGTCCTCCCAGAGATAGGGTCTAATAGGTTGCCTGCAACAGACATAATACATAGCAATATTGTAATGTATTGACATGCATTAAAAGCCATTGCATAGTGTAATCCCATAGTGGGACAAAAAGGACCAAAAAGCACAAAAAAAAAAAGAAAAAAACAAAGAAAACTAAAATGTTTAAACATCAAAAAATAAAAAAAAGCACAAAACTGTTTCCTCAAAATAAAAAAAACGTACACGATAGGTTTTTGCCGTGTCCATAATGATCCAATTTATACAAGTATGGCATTATTTAATTAATAGTTGCCAATTCCCAAAATGTCTCAGAGACTCCTACAACAAGGGGATATTTTCTGGACTCCTGGGAAGCAGAGGCCACTGTATCAAATAATACCTCATATTTGATAGGTTTCCAGTATGTAATTTTATTGCCCAAAAGTACTGGGGAGCAGAGGGTGTCTGTATTTTGTGTTGGACACCTAAAAAGTGCTGGGCAACCCGCCCAATCGAATAGTAGTGGTGTAGTAGGCTGTAAGCCAGCATGGTGCACTACACATATCTGCATTTGTAATGATTCCAACCCGGGTGGCTGGAAACGTACGGGCGGATCCTCAGGGCCCACCGTGGGCCAAGATGGTAGATGCAGGCGGTGGGTAGCCGAAGTGTAGATCTGGGTTGACGGTACAGTAACGGAGACAGGCACTGAAGGTGTAGCCGTTAAACGTGTACGCAGTCCAGGTGTAGCTGGTGAACGTATGCACAGTCCAGGTAGGTAGCAGACTACTGTATGATGCCAGGTAACAGCATGTATAGGCCAAGCAGCAGGAATAGGCCAGCAGGTGCAGCGGCAAAGGTATAGCAGGTAGACGTGCAAATGACCGCATAGCAGAGTCAGCAGCAGTACAGCAGCTAGGGGTCCTGCTCTTGTGCTGGAAGACAACAACAGACTAAGGCAGGAAACTCCTTATGACAGCAGAGGTCACAGGTCACTGGGCCGGACCAAAGACCACTGACTCCTTAAGTGCCATGCAGTGCCGCGCGCGTGCCCCTAGAGGGAGCACGTGTGCGCACAGGAAGACAGGAAGCTGGAGGAAGCCATGGTGACTGAGACCTGCAAGCAGGAGCCGGGACAGGTGGGTGAATAGAGCCAGAAGCACCAGAGACACGGGCATGCTGATGGTCCGTAGCAGGGGCCGCAGCGTGAACCGTGACAGCATTACTGGCACCCTTTTGTATCGCCTTATCTATATGCAATTATAATACCAGCAACCACCCCCCTTATACATAGAAGGCGTGTGAGGGGTTGTCTTATTTTTGCATTTGTGCAATCTCCTCATGCATTATACTGTGGCTTTTCTGCATGCTGGTGTGAACAGGTATCAATTCAATGTGCAGTTTTTTATCCTCTAATTGTCCCCCTAGTGGAGGGGTGTGTGAGCTACTGCTCAGCAATTACCTGCACCTGTTTATCTTTCCCAAGTAGCACAAGGGCTTGTGTTGCCTCCTACTGGGTTCAGTCTCTAGTCCAGCCATTGAACTGTAAGTATGGCCTGTGTTGTGCTCCTGGGAGAGCAGGCAAATCTTCTCTTGGTCTTTATATAGCAGTGGCTCCAAGGTAAAGCACCATGAGACGCTGCCCTGACATTACTTGGTGCAGAGGAGCTGTACCGCAGCTAGACTGGCTCTAGAGGAAAGCTGATTGATGTGGCATCACCCACTTGAAGTAACAGAAATTGACATAAGGCCAGCGCGTACTTCTAAAGCGCAGGGGGGGGCGGCCCTCAGCCTGCCCCATTCAGTTCTATTATCCATGGTGCGTAAACACCAGGACGACGTGACATTTCACTTCTTTCTCTCGGTGTACAATATGCGCATACTGTATGCCGGGGACGACAAGTGTAATTCATAGCTCTCTATGAGAGCGATGAATTACTATAATTTAGGGGCGCATTTCAGGCGTATTGCCGTGCCGTGTGAACATATCCTTAGACCGAAAGATAAGGGTTTAAAGGGGTTTTACAGCATCATAAAATCTTGTGCAGATAGCTGTTAGTAGTAAAGAATTACACGCCAGACACATCCCGCACATGCCACTCACACGCCAGACACATCCCGCACACGCTGGTCATACGCCAGACACATCCCACACACACCAGACACATCCTGCACATGCTACTCACACGTCAGTCACATCCCACACACGCCAGACACATCACGCACACACGAGACACATGCCAGACACATCCCACACACGCCAGACACATCCCACAGACATCCCACAAACGCCAGACACATCCCGCACACGCCAGACACATCCCGCACACATCCCACACATGCCAGACACATCCCACACACGCCAGACACATCCCTCACACATCCCACACATCCCGCACACATCCCACACACGCCAGACACATCCCGCACACGTCACACACACGCCAGACCCATCCTGCACACGTCACACACATGCTGATATTAGTGGACTGCGATTCTTTGTTTACACAATAGATTTTATTTTATGTTTTTATTGTGGGAACTTCACCTTCTTCACCCTGCACTGAATGCTTGTCACTTATGTAGATATTACACACACACATCACAGACACCAAGACACACATATACTACACACCCAGATATATATTCATACACACATCACAGACACCAAGACACACATATATACATCCATACATCTACACACACAGATATATATTCATACACACATCACAGACACCAAGACACACATATATACATCTACACACACAGATATATATTCATACACACATTACAGACACACACAGCTATACATACACACACTTACCTGTTTGCATTGCAGCCCTCAGGCAGTCCAGGGGTCTCAAGACGACACGTAGGGAAGGAGGAGCTGCTCCCAGCGGCAGCGCAGACACCCCTCCTCCCCCGTTCGACCGTGCATGCAGCAGTGTGAGCACAGAGGGGAGGAGGGGGCTGCTGAGGGAGCAGCGTCATGGAGCTGTGCGGGAATCGTGCTGCTCCCTTATGTTATGACCATGGAGGCCCGGCAGTAAGTTTCTGTTTGTTGCCGGCCGGGCCCCCAGGGAGTGCGGGCCCCATAGTCAAGCAGTTGTAAAAGGTACGGCTCCTCTCCTCCACCCTGCAAGCAGTCCTACCTTTGAACGCTCTGGCCAGAGGGCCCGGGCATTCAGAGGCAGCTCTGCGCCAGCCGGCAGTGAACATAACAGTTCCGGGACATAACATCACTGTGTTAGAAGCTGGCCCGGGCCCCCTAAGGGCCTGGGCCACGGGGCAGCTGCTACGTCTGCTACCCCGGTAGTTACGCCCCTGACAGTGATGTTACTACACAAGGATAATATACACAATGTTGTCCTCTTATACCAATCTCTGCAACCTTGGAGCTACACCCCTAGTTGAGCCTGCAGTAATGTACATGATTTTATTCCTTCCTACAACTGTTAACCCTTTGTGCACATTATAAGGCTAATAATATGCTGAAATAGATTAATTGCACTAAGATGTTATTTTGCACTGTGATAATGATGAGGACTATCTGTATGTTTACTGAAAGGCCATGTTTGGTTCCTGTGTCCTCCTTTCTTTTGGTGATTCTGAGGGGGTGATACATGATCTCTGCATGAGCTGATTAAGATACTAGTGATGACAAATGTCATACTGAGGTGTCATTGTACTGGTTCACTAGCCTCTTTTGATTCAGGGCCTTAGGAGAGATGGTTGACCTTTGAGTGAACCTTCCAGTACGTTCCATCTATGAGTTAAAGGGATTTTCTCACCACAGGCTTTCACAGGCATGAACTGTTTCTATCTGTCTTACAGCTTCAAATCTCTCCTCCCAGTAGGCTTGTCTTCCCTCACTGAAGACTGGTGACATCATCACACCCTCTCCCTGCTCCCTCCTTAGTCATCATCATCATTTTATGTGAGCAGTGGGAGAAAGAAGATGTCACAGCTCTTCAGACCTGCTGCACTGGTCAGTTCTCATGTCTGCAGAGCTGTCACCTCCCTACCAGGCTCCTTGCAACCAGAACACCGGGATTGGTGTAAGCAGTTATACATTCAGCCTGAAATGATTAAACACATGTGAGAAATGCCCCATGCTCCCCTCGTTGGTATCAGGTAGGAGGTAGGGGAGATGCAGAGTGTAGAAGGGTGTGTTTTAGGGGTGGGGATATCAGAGTGTATAAGGGTATGTTATATGGGGTGGAGAGAGTGAATCTAGCAGCTAGTGACTCAGTAATTCCCCAGAGTTATCACTGGGAGAGGAGCAGAGAGCGCTCAGGCAGCTTTTATTACACAGACACAGATACAGCCAGCAGCCAGCACAGAAAGCTGAGTCAGCCAGTTTCATTTTCACACAGCTCAGAGGGGTGTATGCACAGAGAGTGCAGACAGCCAATCACAGAATAGGGGGCGTATCCCACACAGGAGGCATGTCCAGACCAGGGCTGAACTAAATATCAGGCACCCAATCACAGCAAACGGGGTGTGGCCTTACCAAAGGCTTCAGATTTAGCTCTAGACACTTACAGATTAGCTAATACTAAATGATTAAGGTAATACAAACCAACTGCAAAAGTGCTTATTTTTACTGTCCCCATTATTATGGATATGATATTTGTAGCGAGAAAACCCCTTTAAGTGCACATGACATTAAAATCTGCCAAGTCACTGTGATGTTACTGTTGTGTTATGTGAGTGTTCAGCTATGCGGCCAGCAAAGGCAGTTATTGTCATGGAAACCTAGATGGAGGGGGTAGGTAGGAGAGGGAGAATCAGAGATTATAAATTGGCCTTAGTGTAATGGATAGCGTGTTAGTGGATACTTGTGATTTACAAGTTCAGTATTTTATCTCCAGTTGAAGGGAGATAAGACTGAGTGAGAGATGGAGGTTTTAACCTTAACCCTTTGAAGCCTGGGTACATGCCAGACTGCAGTTGGTAGGCCCACAGTGCATAGTGGAGTATGGAGATTCCCATGGACAGGTACACACAGATGTGTACAGGTGAGGCAGTGCATATGCTGTCCCCCATTGGCGTGCCAAACAGATGATGTCCAGATTGTTGCCTCTGGCCTGGCTCATCTAGATCCAGTTCTCCTGGGGTCACTCAGTTATCCCCTTGTAGTCTAAGCTGGAAGATTGCTGCTAGATTGTCAGTTCTCCTGGGGTAAGGACAAGTGCTCCTTGAAGTCTAAGCTGCATTCAAAATATGGGACTTATTTGTATGGGAATTTTACTGGGTGCTAGCTATAACATGCTGAGAAAGGACTGTATGCTATATGAAAGAGAAATGTCATGTGTACCAACCAGTAAATAAAGGATAATTTACTATGGTTTACCGTTACGGGCTTGTGGTTTAGCAGTCGGTTTTACAGACGGTTTGCAGTTTTAGACTTTTATAGAAAATCCAGTTAGCAGACTTCACTAAACCGATTTTCTGCCGGACATTTTTTTTACACTGCCGGCCGTCCAAAAAACTTAGAACATGTTCATTTTTTTGGCATTACTTTTTCTACCACCTATACTCCACAATAGAGGAAGATCATTGCAATTATTAAAAAACATCTCCCGATTTTGTATACGCATCCAAATTTGGCCAGCATCATGCATAAAGGTGCTCGATTTGTAGCAAAAAAAAAAAGCCCCACACATAGTTTTATTATTTCTCCCAGTCGTTTTGTAAGTGTAGAAAATCATTCACATAAAACATGGCTTACAAGTTACTACTAAGGGATCCTGCCGTTGTGGTCACACTGAGTGTTTGACTTGTAACTATATGGAGGTGAATGACACGTTTGTTTCTTATGCCACTGAGAAGTATAAGGCCCTGTTCCCACGAGGGTTTTTGGCCCGGGTTAAGGCCGCGGGTTCCGATGCGGTTTCCGGGCCAAAACAGGGCCAAACGCGCCTAGTTTTAAAACAGGTTTCCTATGGAAACTGCATTAAATACACTGCAAATTTAATCCCTTTAAACATAACTTTTACTAGACTACAAAATTATACAAATCTAGACCCCATAATTACCACTACTACCAGAATACAGCAACGGGGTTAATCCGCGTGGAGTACCCCCCGATAAAAGGAGGGGCTTTTTGAAAGATAAAAAACCTATATGTGAAACACCAAAATCCCACAAAAAGACGCGTTTTCCCCCGTAAAATTTTTAGGGTTATCAGGGGATAAAAAACTCTCGTTTGGGGAAAAAAGAGTCCTGTTACAACGCAATACAACCGTCTTAAATAATATCCCTCCTATTAAAAATTCAATAGGGAGATGATACTTACTTAGATGTTTCGGGTTTAAGAATGTATCCCCGCGCCCTTTGGTATGCTGGCCCCCAGGTAAGAGGGATACAGAGAAAACTCTCTGTTTTCCCGTAAAATCCTCCATGGCCCCCAAATGTAAAAAAAACCCCCTAATTTCCGAATTGTTATTATTTTTAACCTTTTGCCGGGTTCCTTTAAAGGGTTTTATTTTACCCGCGTTCCGGATATTAGACCTGCGATGCCCGGAAGAGAAAAGCATGCCCTTTTTGGGTTTAAATCCCCAAAGGGGGGAAAAAACATGCGCATTTTCGAGACCCGGGCCCCCAGACCATGCGGCGCCCGGCTTTCAAAAGAACTTACTGCGAAAGTTGGAAAAGAAAGAAAATATTCATTCCGGGTGGGTGCTGCCGGGATCGTCACGTCAAAAAAAAGAAAAGGACCTCTGCGCTGGACCCAAAAATTTACGTGCCTGACCAAATACACCCCCAAAGGGCAGCAAGATAACCATGGCAGTGCACTCGTTCCCGACCCATCCAATAACCACATGTATTTTGATAGCAAGCTTTTGGGGCGGATTGATTAGTTCTAAAAATTTTCCAAAAAGCAATTATATCAACCGACTGCTGGTTAAAAAGGGGCTTAAAAAAGGGGCCCAAAGATTTGGGGGTACAACTTTCACTTCCTCAGCTGACTTAAAAATTTAACTGAAGGTAATCAATAAATAAATGAAAAAAATTATATAAGGTGCTGATCATATCCATGGTCAGATTTTTTCAGTAAATTTGGGGTCCTCAGGAAGTGCGAACAAGCGAGCAAGTAAAACAGGCCCAAAGCAAGTCTATTCAATAAAGCAACCAAATTGCAAAGTCTCTTGGGGGCCCTTTGGATGAACAATCCAACGATAAATCCATTGGGCCTTTTTTACATAGAATTCGCATCCCATTCCCCCCCCCTCTGGGGAGGGGTCCCACCTCTAAGATCAGAAAAGCGGGGGATTTTTCCCATTCAACCTTATGATGTTCCCAACATGTGGGCTACGGGCGTGTCTCTCCAAAATTTCTATATCCCCCAATGTCCCCACCCTTCTTTGAATATTCCCCTTGTTTTTCCCAAAATTTTAAGTGGGCGGGGGGCTATACACATGTAAATACTCCTTCTGCCCTACAGTTGGCAAAATAAAACGAATGAAAAAAAATTTTTTCCTTTAGAGGCACTTGTAAAGGTTTTATTTTTAATATTTTTGGGCGGCTATCATCTCTCCCCACTTTTTAAAATCCCAATCTCCCCTTTCCAGCCACGGCCTTGAAGGGTTTTGGGGTGAAAATGAATGGATCATTACCTTGATAGTCAAACCCCCTCCGATATTTTATCAAAGGGGGTTAAAGGGAAATACCTTTAGACCCCTATCCAACAAAAAATTTCCCCCCAGTATTTTTTAAGGATATTAAAACACTTCTAAATTTTTCTGTGTCAAAATTGGGAACTATACCCCTTATTGTTGTCTTTATTTTCGGGGTTTTCCCTTGTAGCAAAGTTGTCCTATTCTGTTTTTGTGATGCCTAAAACTGATTCAAGGACTCTTGGGGATATCCTCGATTAACAAAATCTCTCTCTAAAAAATACCTGACTGTCCCTAAATCCTCATCTCGGGAAAACCTTCCTCTTGACTCTCAGAATTGACCCTTCGGTATTCCCTTCTCAGGGCAATTGGGGGTAATTTTCCCCGTGTAAAGGCGTTGTTGCTGGGTTTCCCTTACATATCTGAATGGATATTCCATTTGAATCTTTAATGATGGGGGACACCCAAGAAGGGTAAGATCTTTCCTGCATTTTCAAATGTAAAATTTGCATCCAATTGTTTTGTTAATTGTGTAACAAACTCCTAAAATGACACCTTTACCTTCCCAAGGGGATGATGATGTCATAAATTACCCCCCCCAAAAAAAATCGGGGGGGGCCATTGATCCCCCTGGTTTTAGAACCAAGGTGGCCTCCCACCACCCAAAACAGATTTAATTGGGGGAGCGAAAGGGTCCCCTTGGGGGTGCCCCTGAGCGGGGAAAAGGCTTGTTGCAAAGACAAAAAAATTTTTGTGTTAGCACAAATCAAGTAATTTGAGAAAAAAGCATTTGAGCCGGAATTCATACTTCTTGTAGAAAAAAAAATATTCCCCTGCCCGATACCGTTTTATGGGGGTTTACTATTAAGCTTTCTACATCTATAGAGCCCAATAGTACTTCTTTGCTACTGTAACCCGTCCCAATCAAAACAAAAGATCAGAAGTGTCTCTTATGAAAGATGGCAGTGTGGTTACAAAGTCCTCAAGGTTACCCTATATAGACCCCACATTTTGCGTTTTTGACCTACACCAGACTTTGGTCTCCCTTTTTGGGGGGGTATAACCCTTTTATGGATTTTAGGAAGATAGAAGTGGGTTTTTGGGGATTAGGGGCTCATAAATTTTAAAATTCTGTTTTTTTATATCACCCCGTCTCTAAGCCCTCCACAATTACCCTTTCTTTTTCCATAAAAAAGGGTTTGTTTTTGGGGGCTAAAAGGAAAAATTTTCATAATGCCTTTTGTCCTTGAGAAGATCTTTTCCATTTGTTTATACATATATGTTTTTATAAACTATATTTCCCCCCTTTTCGGGGGGTTTTGATGATTATACTTATCCCGTTTATTTTCTGACAAGCTTCAAATTTCCCTCCCTCTGAGTTATAGGGAAGGGTTAACCTTGTTCACCCAGAAAGGGGAGTTCTTTTGGAATTTTTTGAAAAAATAAACAATTTCACGTGTATCCAACTGACCGGGGGCATTCCCCCTACTTTTGAGTTTCTTTATTGTCCCTCTTCATTTTTCCCCTCCATAAGGGCCCCAAAAAGACTATACCCTCTAATCCTGTGTCGAAACCCCCAAATTTGCTGGCATTCAATTCATTTTTGTTTAAAAAAATTTGCCACTTGAGCTTACGCCAAAATAGATTAAATCTTTAGTCCATGAAAAATCACTAAACTTGGTGGTGGGCACGAAATCAGGCCCTTCTGTAAAACGTTTTTTTTTTTTCTTGCCTGCTTGGGTTAATTTTATGTTGATCTGATATCATTTTTTCTGACGGTTCTCACCCAACGGGGGGCCCTCTCCAGCCCTAAAAAAAAGGGGGGGTTTTGGGGTTGCCAGGGGATGAGGGGGCATAAAATCCAAATGTACCCCCATTCCTCCTGAAATTCTGCGGGGGCCCCATTTCTATTTCTGTCCCCTCTTATTCTTCCCCTAGATTTTGTATTTTTGTGAATTGGTATCTGAAGATTCTCGTCAGATGACAATACTTCTCGGGGGGAGGGGGTTAGTTTTTTGGGAAATTAAACGCTCCCTTCCTTAAATTCTTTTAAGGTCCCTTAATTTGTTTGCGTTTTCCCTACCTTCAGTCCCGTCTGATATTTTTCTATAGATTTTTGTAGGCTTTGTTCTCTCCTAGTAAAGTCAGGGCCATCCAAATTTTTTTGGGTTGTTTTATCAAATTTATTTTTGAGTGGGGGAATTTTCTTTCTAGGTTTTTTTTTCCTCCCTTTTAAAAGATTTTTCAAATTCGTTTCAGAGCTATCTTGAGTTCTGTTTCCCACTCCGCCAACAGGGGGTTAAGAAGTGTCAAGGCGGTTTATGTAGATTCTAATCCCCTAGGGAAATACGTGTTCAATATATTCTCTAATGTTTTTTTGCTTCCCCCACTTTTTATTTTTTTAAAAACAAAGATATTTAAAGCCAGCAATTGGTGTTACGACACGGATCAGAGGGATGGTACTTTGGTGTCCCTTTGGAGAGGAAAAATGAGGAGGGACAAACAAATTGAAACTCAAAAATAGGGAAAAGCCCCCGAGCAGTTGGATACACTGAAATTGATTTATTTTTGCAAATAGTCTCAAAAAGAACTCCGTTATCTGGGGGAACAAAAGGGTTAATTCCTAAAAATTCAGTAGAGAGGAAATTTGAAACATTGTCCACTAGAACGGGGATAAGTCTATAATATCAAACCCTCCATAAAAAAGGGGGGAAATAAGTTATATTAAAACATGATATGTTAAACAAATTTGGGGAAACATCTTTTTCAAGGACAAAAGGCTTATGATATTTTCCTTAGACCCAAAAACAAACCTTTATTATGGAACAGAAAGGTACTTGTGGGGGGGTTAAGGGTAGGGCCCGATATCAAAACGAATTAAATTCATATGCCCCTAATCCCCAAATACCTCATTTCCTATTCCTAAGACCAAAGGTTAAACCCGCTAAAAAGGCAGACCCAATAGTTGGTGTAGGATAATAACGCAAAATGTGGGGTCTTATGAAACATCTTGCAGGGCTTTGTAACCACACTGCCCCCTTACTTAGGAGACATTCTGATTTTTGCGAGATTTGGGCGGGGGTTTCAGTTTCAAAAAGTACTATTGGGGCTCAAAAGATGTAGAAAAAAACTTATATAGTAAATCCCACTGAAAAAAGGGGATCCCGGGGAGTGAAATTTTTTTTGTCTACAAGAAGTATAGAATTCCAGGGTCATAAAAGCTTTTGTCACAAATTAAATTGACTTTTTGCTAAGACATAATTATTTTTGTCTTTTGCAACAAGACCTTCACCCGCTAGGGGCAAAGCAATGGGACCCTTCGCCCCCAAATGCAAATTTTTTGGGTGGGGGGGGCCCCCCTTTGGTATCTCAACCAGGGATAAACAATTGGCCCCCCCCAATTTTTTTTCTGGGGGAGGTCATGGAAAAAATATCCTATGGGAAGGGACAAGGTGTCACTTTTTGGGGTTGTTACACAACTTAACAAAAACAATTCGGTATGCATTTACATTTGAAAAGCAGGGAAAGAGCTTACCCTTCTTGGATGTCCCATATTAAAAATTCAAAGTAAATATCCATACAGTTTTTATAGGAAAATACAGCAAAAAACAGCCCGTTACACGGGAAATTACCATCCATTGCCCGTAGAAGAGGAATACCCCAAGGGGGCCAATTTTTTGAGAGTCAAGAGGAATTGCTCCAGAGTGAGGACTTTAGGAGACATGGGATTTTTTAGAGAGGATTTGTTAATCGAGGGTATCCCTCAAAGTCCCCTTAAAAGCTTTTTGGCTGCACAAAAAAGAATGGACAACTTTGCTACAAAAAAAAAACCCAAGAAAATAAAAACAACAATAAGGACGTATAGTTGAAAATTTGACGCAAAATTTTTAAGTGTGTAATATCCTTAAAAAATACGGGGGTTTTTAATGTTGGATCAGGGTCTAAAGGATTCTTTTCCCTTCAACCCCCTTTGATAACCTTCGGGGGGGTAATCTATCGGAAAGATGTCCCATAGTCATTAACACCAAACCCCCTTTAAGGGGCGTTGGGGAAAGGAACCGATTTATATGTTTAAATGTGGGCAGAATGTTAGCCTCCCTTTTAATTTTACAAAAAAATCCTTACAAATGCCCTCTAATGGAAAACTTTTTTTCATTCGTGATTTTTTCCAACTGTGGACAGAAGGGGAATTTTACATGTTAATGCCCCCCCACTTAATTATATTTGGGCAAACAAGGAGAATATTCAAAAAAAGGGGGGGAGAACATCTGGGGGGGTATCGAAATAGAAGGGCACCCAAGCCCGACATGTGTGGGAAAATATAATGGTAATGGAGTCCCGCGTTTTCTGATCTTAAGGTCGGGCCATCCCCAGAGGAGGGGGAAGGGATAAGACAAATTTTTATGTTTAAAAAGGCCCAAAGGATTTATCGTTTTGGTTTCGTCATCCAAAGGGCCTAATAACTTTGCAATTGGTTTCTTTTTTTGAATAGCTCGCTTTGGGGCCTTTCATCTGCTCTGTCTTGTTCGCACTCTCCCTAGAAGGCCATATTTACTTTTTAATCTGACCATAGAAATGACGCACCATATTTTTAATTTTTCTATATTTCATTTTTACCACAGTTTAAAATTTTAAGTCAGCTGAGGCAGTGAAAGTTTTACCCCCCAAAACTTTGGCCCTAATTTAAGCCCTTATTAAACCCTTTTCATTCCGTTTATAGTAATTGCTTTAGGAAATTTTTTAAACTAAGGAAAAAAGTCCCGTCCCAATAGCTTGCTATCAAAATACATGGATAATGGGAAGGCGTCGGAACGAGTCACTCGCCTGGGTTTTATCTGTGCGCCCCTTGTGGTGGTATTTGGTCAGGCACGTTTTTGAGCTCCGCAGAGGTCGAGCTATACTTTTAATATGTACAGTGACGATCCCGGCGCACTACCCGGAAGTGACATATTCTTTCTTCCGAATGCCAGTGAAGTTCTTAGAACGCCGGGCGCCGCATGTCTGGCCGGGCCCCGACATGCCATGTCTTCCCCGGGGGCATTAACCCGGGAAAAGAACTTTTCTTTTTCCGAATGCGCAGTCTAATTTTCCGAACGCCCGGGTAAAAACAAATTTAAAGGAACCCCCAATAGGTATAAATAGAATATACCAATTCGGAAATGTTAAAGGGGCTGCTGTTTTCATTTGAGGGGGCCATTGGGCATTTAAGGGAAGAAGACGATTTGTCTGTATCCCTCTTTATCCTGGGTGCCAGCATACCCCAAAATCGGGGGGGGGGGTATCATTCTTTTAACCCGACACATTTAAACTAAGTATCAGTCTCCCTATTGAATTTGAATAGGGTTAGAAATTTTAAAAAGGTTTTTATGCGTTTATTAGCGTACTCTTTTTTCCCCACGAGAAAATTTTTTTGAATCCCCCGATGAACCCTAAAATTGAGGGGAAAAAAGCGTCGGGGAAAAGCTGGGAAAATTTAAAAGGGGTTTTTTTCCCCCGATAAAAAATATTAAATTTCATAAAAAAACGGAGCCTCCTTTATCGGGCGATTACTCCACTGACGGATAGTACACAGTTATCTGTATCACTGGTATGTATGGTAATCTAAAGGGTTAGATTGTTAATTTTAATGTCTAGTAAAAGTTTTGTTTTTAACAGGGAAATATAATTTTTAAAATTAAAAAGTTTAAAAACCTTGTTCATATAGAATTTGCGAAACTGCATTAATATTCACACGCCGCCCCAAACCTCGCCCCACTCGCGCGAGACCAAACCCAGCACCCGCCCCCAAACCCCTGGGGGCGCGAGCTTTAGGGGTATCGAGATCGCCAGCCCCGGGAACTGCGGGAGGCCGGGGAACCTCGGCCCCAAAACCCCCCGATGAACGGGGGCCTAAAAATACCCAATTATTAATTGCCCACAAAAAAAGGGTTTATGATCCTTGTACTTTGGCCAAGTGCAATATGTAGGTTGCACCTACTTTTCGAAACGATGACAGAATCACATATCTGATGTGGAAAACATGTGGCTGACTAAAATTTTCGCGTGTCCAAACACTTTATAGGAAAACTGGGGTGTTTGAAGTTTTCCGTTGTTAGGGTTGAAAAAAGTCTTTCCCTTTTAAAAGGGGGCAAAAATTTTCGAGGAAATTTTCCTTTTTTGGGCCAAATGGGATCTTTACACTCAAAACCAGACAAACCGCTGGGCGAACGGAAAGTTTGATTATTTATACCATTTTTTGAATTCTTTATTAAGGGGCCCAAAGCGTTTTATGTAAAAGATAAAGTGATCAATCGGGCTAGACCAAAATCTATTTATACATAAATTGTTTTAAATTTCGTTTAATTAAAAAAGTTTTGATTTTTTGTTTTGTATTTTAAGGGTTAATTTTTCCCAAGTTTGTTTGGGGAAAGCCCGGTTTTTTTTTAAACCCTTTGCCGTACGACACTAACCAGGAATAAAGTGCTTTGCACTGAAACGCGGCGGTCCCGCCTGAGTATGTGCCCGACTACACACTGATGAGTACGGTTGGTGATTGTTCACTGCATGTTTGAATTCTTAAAGGATTTTAAATATTTTTCAATAAAGGTATTATATTTTTTAATACTGGTTTGCCAATTCAACGTTTGCTATGTCATAACGTATGGGACGCTGTTTTCAAGTTTCCTCCGCACACCATCACCACAGTAGGGGAAGACTAGAACCACCAACATGGAGTGTACCCCTGCGGGCAAGAATAACATCTTCTACATCAAGCTGCAGGTCCCCCACTTTAATGTAAGTCTACAAAACACCCACAAACGGTCGGATTTTTCGGTAGTTTTAGTATTTTGAAACCGCCGAAAATCCTACCGTTTATCAAGCCCATAGACCTTTAGGTTGTTTAGGAACATGTTGTAAAATCCGCCGGCATTTTGTGTTTTGACGTCAGTTTCCCGTACATTCAATTCTATGGGCCGATGGTAAAAAAAAAACAAAAAACGAGCGCTTTTTTTTTGCGAAAACATTTACAAGAACTATGGTCGTGCATAGGACAAAAAGCCGTTGGCTTTCCAATGGTTTTTGTCCTATGTTGTGTGGCCATAGCCTAATACGCGTCACAATAGGTATGAGAGGTGTGGTGAGTGTTAGCCACCATGACAAGGGAAAATGGACTGAATGCAAGCCACTACCACTCCCATCCTTTTCTTTGCCTGTGCATTACACTGCTACGCTGGTAGTTATGGGCATGGTTAGCCACAATTTCCAGGCACTGCGTTTACCTCCACAGCAGCTCATTACCAGAATGGCCACAATGTAATGCTACATTTCTATTTGCAAAATCAGCGGTTAGCAGGAGGTGACAGTACATCGACATGTGGAGATCCTTTGCCACGTTGGGTCACTCATTTAATGGGTTGTTTGTGATGAGACAAACCCTGTAATTTTATTATGGTTTTAATTTCCATCCTTCTTTTCTAAGTATCAAGTATGTCATCCTGACTTATTCTCAGATCTGTAATAATCCAGTTGTGCATTGTTTATTGACAGTGGAAGTGGTTTAAATTATTGAAAAAATATATTCCTCAAGAGATGCATTTTTCTTCAGAAATCTATATTTATATGCAAAGTAGTTTTTCAGATGACTGATCCAACGGGCAAAGCACTTTATCCCATGGGCGGAGGGGGAATGGTTTTGAATGTGTCATTGTATCTCTCCTAAAACAACAACAAAAAACATAAAACACACAAACACATTGTTATAACAATTTAAAACTATACATAAAACATTCTCAAGGTTTGGAAATAAATCAAACAAATGAATACTTCTTCTCTGGGATATACAGTGACTCATCTCAGAGACTACTCACCATCTGCTTTCACTTGTGGGAGGCGGTTAGTTGTACATTA
The DNA here is from genome assembly GCA_025379985.1 of Phyllomedusa bahiana. Taxonomy (NCBI): domain Eukaryota; kingdom Metazoa; phylum Chordata; class Amphibia; order Anura; family Hylidae; genus Phyllomedusa; species Phyllomedusa bahiana. The sequence goes on from JAODAL010011505.1 coordinate 61,575, forward strand.
TATTAATTATCTTTTGGAAGTGCAATAATAATTGAAGGACGCCAAACAGTATCAATTACCACAACAACATCCTGTATCTACAATACTTCCAAAGAGATAACGGGGTTGTACAGCAATAGCCATAGCTGCTTTCCTCCGAAAACAATGTCAGGGTTATCCACCAGGGACCCTCTTTTTTGCACGGAAATGGGGAGTTGCCCTTTAAAGAGTTCCTGACCAGTCACATTTTATTTTTTTTAGTTCCTGCAGGTTTGAGTGCTAGAATATTTTCTTGTGCTGTTGTTCTATAATTTGTTTGCCTTTCTTCATGATACATACATAAGGCTTCATTGTTATGTATTTTTTGCAATAGGTCTTTTTCATAATTTCAGGAAAAATTGCAAAAAAATGTTTTTCATTTTTTTTAATTATTAAATAGTAAAAACTGATGTGAAATAAGTTTGTAATTGAGTTACTTTTCTATTACAGGCATTTTGATATACCTAATATATTGTTTTACATTTGACAGGGATGGGACTAAAATTTGGGGTTTGGTTTTCGCTTTGGTCTGTCAGTGGTTTCTTTTTTACATTTTTTTATTGTGTTTTGCTTTTTCTTGTCTATTTTACATATTGTGCCCCAATAAAGTAAAAAAAAACTATAAAAACACATCTGGGGCATTTTTACACCACTTTTTTTGGTAATTTCCTCTGTAACTAATACCCAATGGCTATGTAGCGGGACCGTGCCGCAATCCCACTACAAAGCCCCTTAGTGACCCTAGGAAGTACTCATACGTCAAGGGTCGTTAAGTGGTTAAAGGAGTTTTCCTGTCGGACTGTTTAAAAAAAAAAAAAATAAATTGTTCTTCTTACCATGCTTCAGGCTCCCGCTTCCTGTGCAAGTTGTAGGTGTTTTTTTTTTTTAGTATTGACTGACATTTCAGCTCTGCTAGCCCCTATTCCTAGCTATGCCTGTTACAGGATCTTAGGTAATGGAGGGGTTGTCAAAAAATGATATTGTCCAAGCAGTATGTCTGACTGTAAATCTGAGCTTGCAGAGCTGTAATTTTTCATGAAGAGGAAGCCTCTAATAAGTAAGAAAAACGTACACACTGCCAAGACACTCAATTAGCTGATGAGTGACTCTGTAATCCTTAATGTAAATACACAGCTATGTACTTTGCAGACCTGACAGGATGGTACAAGGATTCTCTCTGGTCAGGAACTCTAGGGGTTAACTTTTTTCTCAGTAGAAAGATCATCTCAGAGATTGAGAAGCTCCATCCTACTGATAAGACTCAGCAGCAAGTGATGTCACCAGCTCGAAGCCCAGAGAGAGGTGGTCGGTAACCAGAGAAGCTCGTATAAACAAACAGAAGATAAGAACTGTTCTAACTCTGAAATAAAGCATAAATAGAACTATAATGTATAAAGAAATAATCTTTATTTACCTTTGTCTCCAAGTTAAAAGCTAAATAATAAGATGGGAGTGTCCCTTTAACTGAAAATGCTGCTTTTCTCATAATTCATAATGCAACTAAATAAACAGATTAAGTGAAACTGACTATGAGAAGTGTTTTACCATATAAGGCCCACTCAATGTACGATGGAGTGGATTTTAAGGACTAAAAGCTCTAGATTACAAGTGCCCTGGATTTATTACTACAAACAATTAGAGACTTGGTTACAAATGAAAGTTAAGAGAGCAGTAAACTGCAGGACACAAGTTTTCACCGTGAAGTAGCAACATAACAAAACTGAACATGAAAAATAGAATAATTCATTTATAATGGTCATCCCTCTGTCTTTTATGATTCATGTTTTATTAAAGGATTTTTTCCCAATTCTTCAAATGCTTAAGTTTTGCTTAAAGGGGTTGTCTCACTACATTGATTCATCTCATCTCAGTCCGGTTTTCTTGAATTCAGGGGCGTGTTTACTGGCTTCTACTAGGCTGCAGTAGAAGCCAGGTCTGTAGCTATAGCAACCAGTGCTGGCAGCCTATCATGAGAGATCAAACAGGTCTGTAGCTATAGTGACCTGAGGAGCTGATGCAGCCCATAGAAGAGGGGATATCTAGGAATAGGTAGGACACTGTTAATGGACACATATCGCAAAGTGACTTGTTTTTGCAAGATCTTTAACATAAAAAGCAATCCTTGTAGTGAGACAACCCCTTTAAAGCCATCTTATTTTAAAGGGATATTCTGGACTGAACAAAAAATTTAATTCTTTGTATAATGAAAATATATACAGTTTTTAAGTGTACTTTCTATTCATGGTTGGCTAGATCTCTGCTCGCTGTCATTCAATAGGAACCTTTATTATTTAACCCCTTAATGTCAGCCCACCGACTTTTGACGTCGGCTGGTGCGGGTCGTTCGTCTACAGCGACGTCTTTTGGCGTCGCTGCAGACATCCGGGTTTGCAGCAGCGCTGGGATCGGGGCTGTACTATACAGCCCTGATCCCAGAGCATCCCCTGCGAGCACCGGGGAGCGGGGGAACCCCTGCACCCCGGTACTTTAACCCTTTGATTGCGGCAGATCGTCACCGCAGCGCAATCAAAGGGTTTCCCTGCTCTGCCGGGTGATCGGAACACCCAGTGACCCGACAGAGCCCGGGGAACGGCTGCACAGTCAGCCCTGGGGACCTGTCTGTGTAATAAGCCAGTGGACAGGACAGACTGTGAGCTGTCATGATCACTGATTGTAATGTATTAGCATATATGAATATGCTAATACATTACTAAGTGTAAAAAAAAAAAAGTAAAACAGTTCTCCCTTCATGGAATTTAAAAAAAAAGTTTAAAAAAACAGAAAAAGTGTAAAAAAAAAGTGAATAAAAAAATAAATAATAAAATTAAAAAAAAATAAAAAAATTCTGCAGTTATTTATAAGTGAACTTAAACTATTCCCCCATAAAATACAACTCGCCTTGAATAAAACGAGGCCTCATCCAACTGCGTCATTAAAAAAATACAAGTTACAGCTGTTGAAACGCAAGGAGGCAAAAACTAAAAAAATGTTCTGGTCATTAACTACTTTTCAGGCCCGGGGCTTAAGAGGTTAATGTAAGTGGATAAAAGTCTGTCCTGGTCAGGCAATGGGCTCGTCATATGTTGCAGATCTGTGCTGTAACTATAATCAGTCCTGCACCCCCGCTTCCATCACATGAACAGGACAGATTTTTAGCCCTGAAAGTTAACAATGATGGTTCCTAACAAATGAATGCAAGCGGAGATCCTGAAAACTGCTGTAATTGATAGAGAAATGCATTGGAAAATTGTTCTGGTTTTCGTTATACAAAAGACACGTGTTTGCTAAAATCAGAATGCTGCTTTAAAGAGGTCCTGTGACATCCCCTGACATGTCTGTTTTAATAGATACTTGTGTTCCCTGTGAAATACCAATTCTGGAGCATCTTCTCTGTGCTGTGCTGTTCCTCTGTTATTCCTCCTAGAAATGTATTACTGAATCTGTCAACTGGGTGTTACCATTCCAGTTTTCAAAGGGGTGGGTATCAGGGTATCCTTTAGATGATGTACTGGATAACATTGGCTTTGTCTGCGTCATGTGTGTGTTCCCATGGTACTTTGTATACACAGGATATGGTGCAGCCGACATGTTTCCACAAGATGTTTTCATTTATTAACACTGTGGGCACTCATGATTCTAGTAATTATATGGACATGCGATTATACAATGTAATTATACGGTCAGCTGGTGATTATATGAGCACAAGAATATAATAGTGCTGCTTAGAAGTAATGCTTTTAGAATAAAAGGCGCACGTTTCACTTCTATTGCTGTTATCTCATCAAAACGTCTTGCAATGTTATTTTCCATTGAGGGTTAATGTCGCAGTAGCTGGAAGAATAATCAGTTATTATTGTTTTATTGTGATTCATAAGTAGAAGTACGTTCAACTTGGGTCTATGTGAATATTAAGAAGTGGTACTCGGTTTGAAACGCGTAAGTAGACACTTTTTTTCTCTGATCGACTATTCAGCGGTTATCAGGCTGTGCTGTTTCAGATTGCCAGTAATGGTTTTGTTTAAATAAAAGTGGATTTGTTAACATTAAATGTAGAATGCCAGAGCTTCAAATTTTACTGCTATTGTGATACCTAAAGAAGTCCCTACAAGAATTTCCCATACCATATAGATTCAGTGACCTGCCTTTGTGCTTATCTTTGTTCATTCAGATGGGCGTGTCCCTGCACACACTGACTGTCAGCACTGATTGGTCATTGTCAGACTGGGCAGGGACCTCACTTGGTGACACCCAGTTGACAGATTCAGTAGCAAATCTCTAGAAGAAATAATAAAGGAACAGCACAATTCAGAGTTACAAGAGAAGATGCTCCAGAATTATCATTTCACAGAAAACACAAGGATTTTCGAAAACAGACAAATTTCAGGAGATGTCACATGTACTCTTAATGTTTCAAAGGATAGTTAAAGCGAACCTGTCATATAGATCATGCCTCCCTTGCTGAGAACAGCACAAGCTAGTTTCAGACCTGCTGTTTCCAGCGCTGTGTCCCTTATTCTGTAAGATGCTGTAGTTTTAGCGCATTTACCCCTCAAATCTTATTCTTGAGCAGGTGTTATCCCCGCCCACCAAATGCTAGCCCCGCCCACTGACAGTTATTCACATGTTTCTACCTATTCAAAGTAATAGGTTTATCAGTTGAAGTGGGTGGGGCTAGCCTTAGGTGGGCGGGGTTTGAAAAAAACTGACTCTTTGACTCTTTTCTGACTGAAAACTGCAGATTTGAGCATTAAGTACTCGAAAACTACAACATCTTACAGAATAAGGGACACAGCGCTGAAAACAGCATGTCTGACACTAGCTTGTGCTGCCCTCAGCAAGGGGGGCATAAACTATGTGACAGGTTCTCTATAATAGGGGTTGCCTTACCAACAATATTGATGGCATATCAATATCGTATGCCATTAATGTCTAATAGGTGAGGATGCCGCAGCTATCCTGAGAACAAACCCTGAAATCTCTGTTTTGAAATCATTGGGAGTTCCGACTACAATAGCAGGAGAAGGAAATTGATATTTATTAGCCCTGATAGGGCATAGGAACAGAGAGCACTCCTTTGGGAACAAGGCTGGCTACAAGAAAACTGCTGTCCATAAGCAATTATGGGTGATTCATTTTCTGCTCATAGTATCCATAAGGACTCATGCAATAATGGTACCCCAACATATATCTTGTTTCCCCGAAAATAAGACAGTGTCTTATATTAATTTTTGCTCCTAAAGATGAGCTAACACTTATTTTAAGGCGATGTCTTATTTTTCCATGAACAAGAATTCACATTTATTGTTGAACAAAAATCCCCATGTATTAATATACTGTAGTGATTTCATCACAAACATCAGCAGAAGCAGCCAAACTCTGAATTGCATAAAAAAATGCGCTATGTCTTATTTTCGGGGAAACAGGGTACCAAGGTGGAGTCATAAAGAGCAATAGAGCAAATGTTATCGTATTAGAACTAGTTTTGCCCTATGTTCCAAGCACACATGCTTTCAGTGACTGGCACAATTGCCTAATTTACCACAGTTTTGTGCCCGGCATAAAAACTGTATATTTTTGCAAAATAAAGCAAATGTACTTCAAATAAGATTTTTGCTCTATTGTTCGCTATGGTTCCATCATGGTATGTGTCAAGGTACATTTATGCACAGTATCCTGATGGAGAATATTAACAGAGAGCAAAGCACCGTGTGAACAGCCCCTATTACTTCTCATGCTTCCATAGACCCATGCCAAATGCTGCTTATCTGCTCTAATCCTACTTAGCTAAGGGAGCAATCAAAAAATCCAAAATAACCAATTAATTATTTTCTCCAAGAACAGATGCAAATCTCGTACACATATACAGTAGTTATTGGATCTAAATTAAAAAGGATTTATATGTAAACCGAATGGCCATCTAAATCGCTCAGATAATTGGACAGAGATTTCCAGTGTTGGACTGACCCGGGCCTCCAGTGGGCCCTGGGCCTAACATATATACTTCCAGTCTTTAACTGTATGCGCGTCCCAAAGATGCGCATACAATTAGAAACATGCCATGGAGATCATGGCCCACCGGGATGCCGGTAATCTCCTGGTACGCCCTGAGCTCTGCATGTACCGATCAGGGGAAGGAGGAGAGGTTAGTGACTTTTTTTTTTCATTTGTAATAATCAAAGAGCCTAAATATATACCTACAGGGAGCAGGTATACCTAAAGAGTCTATACTCTATATACCTAAAGGGGGGAATGTATACCTACAGGGGTCTCTAGACCTATAGGGGTGGACATATATACCTACAAAAGGCTATATATATCTGAATGAGCTATATACACACCTACAGGAGACTGTATATACTGACAGGGGCATATATACCTGCAGGGAACTTTTTATACCTACAGGAGCTCTATACACCTACAGGGGGCTCTATATATCTACGGGGAGCATATATAGCTACAGGGACCCTATATACCTGCAGGAGGCCTATTTACCTACAGGGACTCTATATACCTACAGGGGGCTCTATATACCTACAGAGGGTCTTTATACATACAGGGGGCATATATACCTACAGGGGGTATGTCTATGAACAGGTTTTCCATATACTTACCTACCTACAGGAGGTCTACATACCTACATACAAGGGGCCTAAATACCTACAGGGGGTCTACCTACCTACAGGGGGTCTATAAGTCTACCTACAGGGGGTAGAAATATTATAGAGGACCTTTATATGTACAGGGGAACTATCTACCTACAGGGACCTATATATTTATCTACAAGGGGTCTAAGTACTTAAAGAGTGATGGGGGGTTTACTTATCTGCCTACCTAATTTTGGGGTGGGGGGCTCTACCTACTATATGTGGATGCAAAACAGAATGGAAACTTGGCACGCAAATGGGATCCCAATAGCGATGTTGGGGCACTTTTAGTGTTTGGGGCACAAGGGGGTCATTAATATAATCGGGGGGCTATGGATGGGGAGTTTGTACAAAAGTGGGAAATTGTAGAGAAGTATTGGAAAAGTGAGAAAACTAAGATGTTTGTATGGTAAATTCTGCAATGACGAGTTGAGGCCGGGAGAAGACTTCATAGCGGTCTAGAATTGGATGGAGAAGAAAAGGGAAAGAGAACAACTCTGTTGTTTGGCAAAGATCAAAATATGACCATCATCTTCACCTTCTGCCATTCCATGTCAGGAGGCCCAGTACTGTTTTTTAGGACCGAAGGTGTAGACAGTCCATTTTCCCTTGTTTGGTAACGTTGTGGTACCGATGAAGAGTGGAGACCTAAACAGGTGGACGTTGCCATTGAGGAGAAATGTGGAGCTGCTCCATTTGCTCCATGGGTCCTAGAGCAGTCATAGCTATACCTCTATGGTGTGATGTGCATAGGGGATCATTATTAAAGGGGTATCTCAGAAATCAGATGTGCCATAGAAATCAACTTGATTTTAGTTGCTGTTTACCAATTATAAGGGATAAATTGTCATTTTTTCAATGGAAAGCAGAACTTGTCACCATCAAATTGTCATTCCCAAACTCAGGATCCCACCTCTCAGACTAGTACGATGCCCTTTCTTTAAAAAACCACCTTTATGTTACACATATGACTTGATTTTCTATACATGAATCTGCATCCAAAGAGCAGTATGGTTTCATCTAACCCTCATGAACACAGGAATAAGCAGCTGATGTAAGAATTTTATGAAATGGGGAAAGTATCACTCAGGAGCGCTGCTCCAGAGACAAGGACTGATTGTATGATAATGTAATCAGCCCCGCAGACTCTTCCAAGGAATATCAAGTATTATTCAAGTGGAAAATCACTGTACACACAGCAGCCATGTTCATGGGCAGCTGGCTAACACATTCATTTAGATCTGGCATATGTGGGAGGTAAAAGAATGTATTTCTATATTTGCAGGATTTTTTATTATTGTTATTGACTATGGAAATATATTTAGTAAATGAAAAACTAAGTGACTGATCCAATAAAGTGTCCCAGAATATGTATATGACCTGTAATGAACTGAAATGTCTGACTTTGTAGTCCATTTAATTTAACCTTGGAAATATTACTATATAATCAATACCTAATATCTGTTCACCTACAGATAAACAATCCAGGTAGTGATTCTATAAAATGGGTAAACAATAATAGATGGATTAAATGAGGATAATAGGGAAAGGTAGGTAGTTTTGGGTGGTTAGATGGATAAATAAATGGATAGAAGAAAGAGAAAAATGTGGAGATAGATAGATAGTTAGAAAATGAACAAGAGCAGCACTCAAACAATAAGCAGTGAAAAATGGTTGCCCGCGATTATATAACCTGAGTCACAAGTCCCAGAAATACACAAGGAAAGTCGCAGCACTCCCAATTCAAAAATGTGAAGAGACTATATTCCAGCCCTTCTCAAGCAAACAGTGGGTGGTAGTGCAAGGTATGTAAAGGGTTGGAATCATGAATATTCATGAATATACAAAATAAGTGCAAACATTAGCACTGATTCATTATATTTGATTGAAAATCACAGATTTGTAATATCTGATCGTGTAACGATTGTGTATTCCACTTAGTTGTAATTTGCATTATTTATGCACTTACCCGTATATACTCAAGTATAAGCCGACCCAAGTATAAGCCGAGGCACCTACTTTTGCCACAAAAACTGGGAAAGCTTATTGACTCGAGTATAAGCCTAGGGTGAAAAATGCAGCGGCTACTGGTAAATTTTAAAAATAAAAATAGATACCAATAAAATTACATAGGCAGTTTAATGTCCCCCATAGGCAGATATAGGCTGATATAAGCAGTTATTGTCCCACTATAGGCAGATATAGGCTGGGTATAAGCGGGTTTAATGCCCCCTTTAAGATTTCTCTCCCCATAGGCAGATATAGGCTGGTATAGGCAGTTTATGTCCCCATAGGCAGTTTAGGCAGCTATATGTCCCCATAGGCAGGGTATAGGCTTGGTATAGGCAGCTATATGTTCCCTTAGGCAGGTTATAGGCAAGGTATAGTCGTTATAGGCAGATATAGGTCCTCATAGGCAGGTTATAGGCAGGTAATTGCCCCCCATAGGCAGGTATAGGTTGTTATAGGCAGGTATAGGTCCTCTAGACAGGTATAGGCAGGTATAGGTCCCCTAGGCAGGTATAGGTCCCCTAGGCAGGCTTTAGGCAGGTATTGTTCCTCTAGGCAGGTATAGGTCCTCTAGGCAGGCTATAGGCAGGTATAGGTCCTCTAGGCAGGCTATAGGCAGGTATATGTCCCTAAAAGCAGGTATAGGTCCTGTAGGCAGGGTATAGGCAGGTATAGGTAGGCTGTAGGCAGGGTATAGGCAGGTATAGACAGGGTTTTAAAACCAAAAAAAACAAAAAAAAAAACACTTACCTGGCTCCCCGCTGCTCCGTCTCCCTCACCGCTCCGCCTCCTCGCTGTCCGGCCTCCCGTGCGCGCTCCTCCGTCTTCTCGGCATTGGCGGGTGATGTCATCAGGCCGCACACGCAGCGTGATGACACATGCTGCCTGTGCCGGAAACTCCGGACAGCCGCAAGTCTGCGGACGGGGTCGCCTGTAATCCACTTCGGAGCGGAGGAGTCGCAGACAGGGGAAGAGATTGCTAGACAGCGCCCGGGCCACGCAAGTGCCGGACGCTGTCAGGTAACTCGGTATTCAGTTATTTGCGCTACCTGAGGGAGCGAATTGTAGCAGAAGTGTCCCTGCCGGCACTAGGCCATCGCAGCGCCGAGCGCCCACAGTGACTCGAGTATTAAGCCGAGAGGGATTTCTTCAGCACATATTTTGTGCTGAAAAACTCGGCTTATATACTCGTTAATTCGGTATCTTGTATATTCATTAGGAGATGGGCGAAGTGATTCTAACGAAGTGGAAATTCGTTAGAATTTCAGGAAAACTTCGGTTCGGAACGAAGTCGAAACTTTGGAGTACTTCGCGTGAAACGGAAGTGTGCTTTTGATTGATAAATGCTGCGAGCACATGGCTTTAATGGGCAAAGATCTCTGGGAGGACGAAAGGGCTAGCCTGCATGACATGCTGCAGAGGATGAAGCCAAATCAGAGACCGGCGGGATCTGTGACGTCACACGCGTCTAATATGTCCGGTCGCGATGCCGGGAGCTCCCACTCCTCTCACTGTACTGAGTAGGGAAGGTTGCTGTCGCGGTGCTTATGATATCTCTTACCAAAGGAACTCATTTTTAGTACAGGTATTTTGGGGTCTCTCAGCTTGTCTCAGAGACTGTTTATTAACTTTCTATTCTGTTTTTGTGCGGGTATTGGAACTGAAGGTCCAGTGTGCGTCCAATGCAGATGCATATACATTTAATCCTATCTGCTCACAGACATTGAATATCCAAAGGTGATCTAAGCCAGTTCTGTTGTATTCATTTAAAGAAACACGTGTTTTTACAATATACAAATACCACTTCTATTTTGGCTGCTCAATTTCTTTTGCGCACAATTTAACTCCAGGGGTTAATTAAAGCGTTGTTCTGCTGCTGTGGTGACTAAAAGAAACCGTGTTTTTCACTGGCAAAAGAAATTTTTACTGTTGCCATTAATTCACAAGCGAAGGTTAATTACATGTTTTCTCTTGTTGTGTAGCGTAAAATACACACCATTGTAAACACGCTACAAAGCTGGTAGTTTTTGGCTGCTCAATCTTTTGGCATTTACATCCAGGGGTTAATTATGCGTTGTTCTGCTGTTGTGGTGACTGAAATATAACCGTCTTTTTCACCGGCAATAAAGACATTTTTCCTGTAGCATAATTCACATGCGAAGAATTAATTACAAGTTTTTTCTCTGTTGTGTAGCGTAAAAGATACACACCATTGTAACACGCTACAAAGCGGTAGCTTTTGGCTGCTCAATTCTTTTGCGCAATTTACATCAGGGTTTATTAAGTGTTGTTTTTTTTTTATTTGCTGTTGTACTACGTAAAAGAAACGTTTTTTTCACCGCCAAAGAAGCAATTTTGCATGTAGCATTAATTATTTCCGAAAGTTAATTAGCCTGTTTGTGCTTTTACATTCAGTATAATACACAGGTGTTTTTAACGGGCCACATACAATTAAATTGTTCTCTGGCCATTTGTGGAAGCGCAAATTTTTATATCCAAGGGTTACCCAAGCTTCTTAGTGGGTTTATTGGAGTCAAAATACAGGGTGTGAATTTATCATATACAGATTATCTTCATCAACAGTGTCTGTTCATTTTAGAACAAAACAGTATGTCAAGACAGAGCGGTGGCAGGCTCTTCACCTTCGAGTGGCAGAGGCACAAAACATCCTGGAGCAGGCCCAGGTAGCAGAACAGCAAGGGGACGTCACAGCAGGGGTCACTCGGTAAGGGCCACGCACTGCCGCTGTCATCTAGCGGCCGTGTGTGTTCAGCAACCAATGGGTCTTGATTGGTTGTCATAGGATCATCCACTTCACTCCCAGATGACATCTGACATACCCCATGCAAGAGTCGGTGGGAACGTCGACACAACCCTTAGTTGGCATTGCCCGGGCAGCGGGTCAGTGGACCCTCACCTGTCCTCAACCGCCTTCTGTCACCATCCAGTTCCTCCAGCCAGGATCTACTATGTGGGTCTGGCTCAGCGCACTCTATATAGCGAGGATGAACAATTTGAGGAGGGCAGTCAGCAGTACTTGGCAGCGAGCAACAGGGGGCCAAGTATCTGCTTCTTGCAGTAGGCGAGCAAAGTTATAGATGTTGAGAGTGGCATAGGGAGGTCATGTTGTGAGGGGTCAGCTCTGACATACCAGACCGGTGATGAGGACAGCTGTGACGATGAAACACAAAAAGATGATTGATGTAGCCGACCGCATTGGGAGCCGGGATGAGGAAAAGGGCTTCATCATCGTCAGGAGAAATGGCGCTCAGCTTCGCGCGGCAGCATGCGGCGCAGCCAGCAAGGGGTTGGGTGGCCGTGATGTCAGACAGGATAGCAGCAGTGTGAGGTCTGGAGCCAAAGCGGCCACGGGGTAAAAAACCTGCTTCGCAGGTCCAAGAAGTAGCGACACAGGGGTCAGCGAGGCAGCGGGCGGCAGTATCAGTCACTAGTGCAGAGGTTGGGGGTAAAATCAGCACTCGGGGTGTGGCTTTCTTTGCAAACCCGGAGGAGCCGAATAGGGGTAATGTAGAATCTGGGGGCAAAATAAAGCGGGGCCAGGGAGCTAAGGGGCACCACGGCCCTGATAACATACAGGTCACCATCCGGGGGGCGGGGAGAAACGTGGCCAGATGGGGGTCCACCCTGCCCCACGCAACAGCAGCGCAGCGCTCAGTGGCACGCACCCTTGCAGCCAGTCAAGGCTCCACCACCTCTGCGAAGGGGCTGTTTCTTTTTTAAAATCACCCCCCCGGTCCAGTGTTCCTGCCCTTTGCACTCTTTTGGGGCCCAGCAGTCGTTCAGCGGGCGATTGAAAAGAGACAAAAATAGGCCCAACCATCCAAAGGTGCAGAAGCTGACCGTGCTCCTGCCAAGTTTGTTGGACTGCAGTCCCACCCTTTCAAAAATGGGGGATCTGCCCATTAGAGAACTAATGGTTTCCCGAGCCAAATTGGAGAGTTCCAAGCTGAATTCTTTTCCCAAAAAGGAGTCCCCAAACTTCATAAATATGTAGAACAGAAGGTGGGCCGCCTTGAGCCATGGTTTCTTCTAAGGGCACGGCGCGCGGACGCGGGCTGTAATAGGTCAGGCCATTGACTAGTCCCACTTCCTCCCGATGACATCTGACAACCCCACCGGGGTAAATGTGCTTCCCCCCCGGGCACCCCAAAAATTTGGGGACAGGAACGCCCTTTTCCCCCCAAAGTTGAAAAACTGGGGGCCTCCCCAAATGTCCGCCTCCTCCTCCCCACCCCCACCATCTCCCTCAAAAGTACTGCCCATAAAACCACATGTGAGGGCAGACGGTGTCACGCATTCTACACCGGGCTTGCCCGGGCGAACAAAAGCACACAGGGGAGGAACTGCTCCCCGCATGCAGCAAGAAATCGATGTGTGGCTTTCTCCGGCCAATGCAAATCGGAACATGGTGGGACAATGGGAGTAAAATGGTGTCCGCTGCACCGAGGAGGGAGGTCCAGGGGCCCCGCAGGCGAGTGTTCAATCGGTTTTGGGAAAAAGGTTTCCCGAAGTCTTCCCCCCCGATCTTTAGAAGATTCTGAAAATGGCCAGGAAAATGTGGCACTTCACCATTCCACAAAGCCAGGAACACCCCCCGAGTTGCAGGGCAGAACGGCCCCCCCCAACACACGCTGATATGCGATGTTTCCCCCGTTGAAAAATTCCAGCCGCACATGTTGGACCGACGTATGAACAAGGGAAAAGGGCCTTAACGAATTTTTGATGATAGGGGGACAGGAAATACTCCCCGTGTAACTTTGATGTCAGCCGTGGAGTCATGCTGACACCGCCGTTTGTTGAGGGCCCTTGAGGAGGCCCCGTTATTTTTCAGTCGCCAGGCTACGGATAATAAAAATCATTCCCCGTTCATTTCCCGGAACAATGCTGAAAAATCGTCTGGGCAGGGCGGAGACTTTGGGGACTACATCTCGCGGCCACAGAGTCCCGGGGGGGACTGAAAGGAGGAAGAGGAGGAGGACAAATTAGCAGAGATTGTCTGGTGAAATGAGTGGTTTTCTACCCAGGTGGGCAAGGAGGGGGAGCAAGAGCGGGCTGGGGAGGGAAAAGGAGATGAGGGAAAAGAGGCAGATGACCCGCAAACACCGTGGCGTATACAGTGGGATGGGGGCAGGGAGCCCTCTGAGTACTTTTTCAGATGGCCCCAGAGTGATTTGCCTGGCTAGTGACAGCCGAAAGGGATCCGGCAAGGGGTGACTTCTGGCTCTCCACCCTATTGGACCCTCGCTACCGGGCCAAAATTTACCTTTTTCCCAGCTATTGAGAGGGAGGTCAAATACTATAGGGAAATCCCCCGTAGTCAGTTGGCCGCTGCCTATGTGCGGAAATCGCCCCTCTTCTGACTTTTTCTGACCGGGGGGTTCCTCAGCGCTCACGTACTACTGCCGCGGCTGCTGGGAGAAGGTGGGGGGGGGACCTGGAGCAGACCCTGAACCAACAGGTGGTGACCTACTTGGACAGGACTCTGCCCCCATTTTAGAAGATCCGCTGGACCACTGGGAAAGCCAAACTGGATGTGTGGCCGCAACTTGCCGAGTTTGCAGTGGAGAAGCTGTCCTGGATCGGCCAGGATTTCCACACACCAATGCCTTAGGCGTCAGACTGCATCAGCCATGACGCCTCACCCAAACTGGAAAATGAGTCTGGGTTCAAACTACCTGCCTCAGCCACTTTTTCTGATGCCCCCACCGCCCCGATGCCACACATCTGCTGACAGTTTCTCCATCTGCCACCAACCATCTTTACCAGGGACTGGTATTGCCACCCACCTCCACACTCTGTCATTGTGCCACTTTATGACCTCATGCGGCTGCTGCTGTTGCTGGTGCCGTGCATCCACATGTTCATTGTGTCACTCTCTGACCTCATGCGTTGCTCCCGCCGCCGTCACCTCCACTCTCTGTCATTGTGCCACTCTGTGGCCTACTCCTGTTTTTTGCCACCTACAAAATGTCATTGTGCCAGTGTCTGACCTCAGTCTGCTGCCGCCGTCACCTCCACTCTGTCATTGTGCCACTCTGTGGCCTACTACTGTTTTGCCACCTCCAGAATGTCATTGTGCCACTGTCTGACCTCATGCTGCTGCCGCCGTCACCTCCACTCTGTCATTGTGCCACTCTGTGGCCTACTACTGTTTTGCTACCTCTAGAATGTCATTGTGCCACTGTCTGACCTCATGCTGTTGCTCCTACCGCCGTCACCTCCACTCTCTGTCATTTTGCCACTCTGTGGCCTACTCCTGTTTTTCCACCTCCAGAATGTCATTGTACCACTGTCTGACCTCATGCTGCTGCTGTGGCTTCTGCCGTGACTTCCACACTGTGTCATTGTGCCATTCTGTGGCCTACTCCTGTTTTTGCCACCTCCAGAATGTCATTGTGCCACTGTCTGACCTCATGCTGCTGTGGCTGCCGCCGTCCCCCTCCACACTCTGCACTAATGTTGCCACCTGAGCTCTCGCTTTTTTTTCCAAAGCTTTCGCTGCCATGACTTTATCAGGCTACATTCCCCTTCAGTTTTTTTGTCAGTTTTGCCCTCTTAAGTGCACAGTCATGTGCGTGTCATACTAAAACACAACATTGTATGAAGACCAAACCAAGCTCCCTCTGCATATTTAAGCATGGCACAACGTTCTACAGCACCCCGCAGGCTCTGTGCAGCCTGGAAAAATAGCTGTTTTTACGCATTCGTCCCGAAGTTAATTCGGACCGAATTTATTATTGTCGGGAAATTCGGCAAAGTGACCGAACTGAATTTTTGAGAAATTCGCCCACCTCTAATATTCATGAATAATCATGATTACGCCCCTTTATATACCTTCCACTACCATCTACTGATTGCTTGAGAAAGGCTCTTTGGAGCCAAAAAGTCGCCTTTGGACATACTGGAATAAAGTCTCTTCACATTTTTTAATTAGAAGTGCTGCGACTTTTCATAGATGGAGAGAAAGATAGATACCTCAAATTTTCATGTATACTAGAGACAGTAGTATTGGAATTTAAATAACTCATATATTCAATATTCACATATATCTTAGCATTTGTAGTGTGCTGTTATATTTCTCGTATATTTGAATTTGTGTTGCAGTCGTGGCAGCATTCACTTACACAACTTATTTTGTATTATTTGTAGGTACTGATCAATTTTATTTTATTTTTTAGATAGATAGACAAGTAGATGGATTAAGTAATAGATAAGCATATCAAATTAATAGACAGAAATAGATAGATAGATACATAGATAGACTTACCAAGGGTTGGATCGTAATCTCCAATAAACCGTTTGGTGATGAACCTGACAGTCAGTGCTGGTAAGAAAACAAAAGTCTCATTATAAAAGGTTCATTGGTTAAGTCAATTAACGTCAATGTCAGGTCTATAGATATTACACCTCATAATGTTCAATTGTCATTTTTTCTCTATGATCACTGCAGAGAAATAAGCATGTTCTTTCCCTCAGCAACAGCAGCAGATGTTTGTGATCAGCTTGTCACCAGGAACAGACCACATGAGAACCACTCAGTGATACCAGACCACCTCTCTAACATATGCTCTTTCATTTATAATGGCAGCAGACACATTATAAGTATTCATAAATATTTTGGTGACATAAAACATGTGAGCCTATCTGTGAGCTCATCCTTAAAATAATCTAACAAGCCGCACTGATGACAGCGGGTCCCCATGTTGCATATTCTGATATTATTTGTAGGGGCGTGTTATCACTCAGTTGCTGCAATTCCTTTTTTTGAAGAGTAGGGATTGGTGTTTAGCTTTATTTTTTTACATCTTCTGCAGAAGCTCTGCAGGGTCTGGATCTCCTGTGTAATAGGTCTGACAGCTATTCCTACCAACTCCCCTATACACATGTATGATTGGCTGAGTGTTCATGAGTTTTTAATGTGAAATGAGCATAAGCCATGGTCATACTGTTCAGGCAGAACCTTATCTTTTGTTGGAACAAAAGATAGGAAATCCAGCATAGCCAATTTTATGGATGTTTTCTAGAAAGAGTTTGCACTGTAATAAATGTCACTTAATTTTTGATCAACTCATTACTGATATTGCAACATATTAGTAATAGGTCAGTTCTCCTGAAGGGGATTAGGGTGGTCAGGACAGGTGTTTGGAGCATTTACCCTATCGGAGTTCCCAGAAAATGGCTGTTCCTGACATTCACAAAGTCCCGCACAAGAGGTCTACAAGGCCACCTCTGATGGACATGGTTGATGCTGCTCATAATTGCAAAATCCCCAAGGATAGAGGCTGCCCTCATCCCATCCCTGCCTTCTCTGTGACAAATAGGTGATTGGTACTTCCTCGGGTCCTGGTGGCTTCTAAACACCACCTTTCACAGGTCAATTCACTTCTTACAGGATGCACATGACTTTCTTCACCATTCCAAGTCAGGGCCGTCTTACCCATTGGGCCAGGTAGGCTCCTGCCCGGGGGCCCCATGAGAACGGGGGCCCCATGGGGGTCAGTGTACACACAAGCTTCGCTTCAGTCACTTATAAACAGCAGAGGCTGCTGCGTTCAAGTCAATTCACTTTTGCTCTGTAAAACTACAAAGATCCTTTGCCGTGCCTAGTCTATTTTTCTCCCTTCCAACCACACTCTAAGGGCCACATGTATGAAAACTGTCCAGGTCTAAAATTCACTTTGTTGCCTATAGCGACCAATCAGGCCACCCCTCTCATTTTTCCAGAGCACTATATGAAATGAAAAGGGCGCTCTGGTTGCTATGGGCAACAAAGTAAGTTTTAGACCTAGACAGTTTTCATACATGTGGCCCTAAGTGCACACTTCCAGTTTTTTATCTAATGTTGAAAGCCTTAGGAGACAGGACCAAGGGTTGTAACTTTGGTCACCTGTTCTCCTGGTCTCAACACAGAGCTGTTTCCTGTCCAGACATGCAGAACTATTGACAATTTCTGTCATCAAACAGCTGATGTAGCCCACAGAAAAAACGTTGAAAGTACATTACAGAACTATGGGATAGATATAATTTAGAAAATATTGGGCGACATGTATGAAGATCGGCGCGTCGGAGCGCCCGTTTTCACGGGATTTTTGGTGAAAGCTGCGCCTCATTTATGTCGGCGCCCGAGGTGCGCTCATACATGCGGTGTAAAGTCCCCTGCGCCTCGCCAGTGTGTGAGGCACAGTACGGGACTTAGGCGCAGAAGGACTGCGCCTAACATGTAATTAGATTCGAGACAGGCTGGAAAACAGCAAAAACTTAACATTTAATAGGAGACCCAAAAGAGTTGTCTTTAAAGAATAATAAGTGAAAAATCAAAGTTGAATAAAATACATTGCAATGTATAGAAAAAGTTGATCATTTAAAATGAAAGCAAATATATAAGCTCTCCAAAGAAAAAAATAATAGCTAGAAAAGGTCTTAAAAAAAGTGAGAGAATTCAACTAATTTTACATTAAATAAGCCATGCTGATGTTGTACAGATGTTAATTTTGGTCTATTTTTCATAAAAAATTAAGATGATATTTGTTCTTCTTTCACCTTTTTATTATATTTTGTATGTACAGCAGCAGCCAGCACAGCACAGGTCTTGTTGGGACCTGTGGTCCTCCAAGCAGGATTTCTATGTTCCCAGGGCTTAGTTCTGGAAGTATTTAGAGACATATTTATTATTTACTATGGGGAATGTATTTCCAACGTGAAATCCGTCCTGAATTACATTGCAAATACGTGTCACAAAGTGTGGCACGTATTTGCAATGTAAATCCGGACGGAATTGCGTCCACAAATTCTCCCTGAAAGAATCCTGGGGAACAGAGCCTTACACCACTACAAGAATAAAATGGATTAGTCTCTTAATTGAAGTGATTAATAAACAGACATATCCAAGTGCTCTAACAATGAAATTAATGTATTAGTAAATTTTATCCAATAACATTAATGCCAATATATATATTATCTGCTACGAAAAAATTCTCCACTATAAAATGTATTCCAAAGTCCGTGAAAAATTACACTAATTTAACATCAAATAAGCCAGATGTTTTATTAAACATTTTCGATAACAACAATTTTAGATGCATTGGGCTGCTTTGAACTTTAATGCAATTCAGTATATACAACAAAAGGCAGCACAGCACAGGTCTTGCTGGGACCTATTGTCCTCCAGTCAGGATTTTTTTGCTTAATTATTTATTCTTCTTGACAAATCATTTATTGTAGTAGTGTTCTACTGTAAGTGTAGAACTATAGCACATTACAAGTATTCAGCGCTCCACTTCGACTTCTCCGCTCCGATAGACCACATTATACTAGGTCTGCCTGTCGGAGCTGTAAAGCGCTGGAATGCGCCTCACTTTGCCGACTCGCAATCATTCATGCCTCGGTTTTTTCGAATTTGCCACATCCCGCCCCAGAACACCCACTGTACGCCCCTTTATGTTAGGCGCAGTAAAAGTGGCAAAGGTTGCGCCTAACGGCGCATCCCTGCCTCCGACAGCGGATTCGGCACAGTGAGGCGCAGTCTCCGATCATACATGTCGCCCATTATGTTTTTTCAGTGGACAACCCCTTTATGACTTAAAAGCAAAGCTGCTACAGAGGTTGCAAATAACTTCTGTGTTCTGATCCAACCTCAGTATTATGCCAACTCTGTTATACCAGGCCTAGCTCCAGTGAAGTGTATGCTGTATACCAAGTGTACAATAGCTTCACTATGGCTCAGTATACTTGAGAGTTCCTCAGCATCTCTCAGTGATTGCTTATGGTTCTGTAAGACTAAAATACACAAATTACCCCGCTGCTGAAGATCAAATACTTATGTAAGAATAATCTAGGTAAAAAAATGTGAATTATGAAAAAGTCAAAATAGGTCAATGCATTTCTAAGCTTTTATTTTAAATGTAGGTTACCTTAATCTGATCAAAAGCAGGAAGAATAAGCCCTGACAAGTAAATCTGCGATGTGACTGATTAGAGAGAAAAGCTAAAACAGCTAAAAGTCCTATTCTCTACTTCAAGATCAGTGGATCTGCCAGCAGACTAACCAAATTTTCTAGGTCTATATCATGGGGTATGAGTATCCTGTATAATAATAATCTTTAATAATAATCTTTATTTATATAGCGCCAACATATTCTGCAGCACTTTACAATTTAGGGGGTATAAGTACAGACAAACCAGACATTACACAGTAAAAAGCTACTTACAGATCAGACACAAGGGGCGACATGTATGTATTTTGGCACCCAGGCGCCATTTTTTGTGTTCACATTAACAGTGTAGAATGCACCTGAACCTGTTCTAATGCGGTTCATAAATCACACTTTTAAAGTGTTCTACCTGCTCCAGCAGTAACACACCTGGATTTGCCATTCAAAAGTTATATATGTGTAGCGTTGTACAGTTGTAGTGCGACACGCCTTCAGCACGTCCCCCGATCTCAGGCACATTACAAAGTGCTGTGGTCGCTCTGTAATATTAATATTAATTAATATTGGAGTGCACCTCATTAAAAATATAGCGAACAGGGCCAGTTTTCGGGCTGAAACTATGCCAGACTTCTGGCACAGCCCTGTACATACATGTCAACCAAGGTGTGAGGGCCCTGCTAACAAGAGCTTACAATCTATATATCCTGTATAGCTTCAGCTTTAGAGGACTTGGCACAACCATGTACTATACGCTTGACCATTGATTTGCATATATGCTGTTGTAATACCACATTTCTCCTAGACAATAAATCAGATTTTTGCCGAATGATTTTTACTCTGAAGACTCAGTATTAACCTCTGATTTGGGTGGTGCTAACCGGCGTCACTCCCGCCGGAGCGGAGTCCACCGAGTGTCCGCTCAAAGGAATGGACATATCCATTCTTTTTTTCCACATCACAGATTTCAAATCGGATCCTGCTCATATTCACTTTGGCAAGGAGTGACACGGGTTAAGCCACATTGGAGGTTTCACCATCACCACATGCCAAGGAATTTTGGGATACCCGACCTGTGAGCATATCCTAAATGTTCTTGATAAATACAGTCATAACCAGAACATATAAATAATAGCTCATTCATTCTCCATTCCTTGAGATATTTCTCAAATGCAATCCGCATCATTTTGCCTATTGATCCCTGCTTTGAACATGCACAGACTCTCCAGAAGAATGAATGATACAGGACGACTTCCTTGGTTTCGATGTTCCTGCCAATCAGTTAATGGAGCAAATGTTATAGAAAAGTTGACGGCTTGCGTATTCCTTCCTGTGGCTGGATAGATGAAGCCTGTACATCGCACAGCGTGCCAGCACAATCTGCTATTTATCAAGCCGTGAATCATCTGCCTCATGGTGTACTACAAGGTCACAAAACAAACCATTTGTTGTATTGTTTACACTGTTTAGAGGATTTGGTCATAGTATTTATCTCAAACCCCGCTTTGTCCTATCGTCTTTTTATTTCCATCAGTACAATGCATCCCCTTTGTAATAAGAGTTGACCAATGCTACCAGTAAACTAAAGCTACTCAAAGGGAATATGTCATCAGAAAACAACTTATTGTTTAGTTCATGTTTATATGTTAAATACATATTTTAAGGATTTTTGGTTTTTTATATATATAATATTAACAATAGTTGTTTATTTTTTGTTTTTTAAATCCTAAAGTCCTGAACTTCAACTTGACCACTAGGCCTAATACTAATCTGACACTTCCTGTTCTGTAGAGATCACTTCTCTGCAGTCTCTTCATTATCTGTAAGGACCTGTCAGGGGTGCACGAGAAGACACGGACGAAGTGAGGCCCTGACGCTGGTCCCAACCTCTGCCTCTTGGGGTACCCGAATCCTTACTAGGTCGGCCCCAACTAGAAGACTGATAGCTACTCTGAGCCAAGTGAGACACAAGACGCAAACGAACAAACACAGAACAAACAGGGGAGGTCAGACAAGCCGAGTCAGCAACGGACGGGCAGCGCAGTACAGAAACGAGTGACAGGAGAGAAACCAGGGTCCAAGCCAGAGTCAAAGAACACAGAAGAATCCAATATGAAAACAGGCAAACTATAGGCAGAGGTAACCTTATAGCAGGCAAGGAAGACAGGAAGCAGAGACCTTAAATAGGGAACAGGAGAAGGTAAAACAGAAGAGATAGGAGAATGGAAGTGTCAATCAACAAAGGAACAGGTTAACCCAAATAGTACTGGAAGATTCCTGGCCACGGACATTGGCCAGGAATCAATTAAGTATCCAGAGCTAGCAGACAGAGTTCACACTGGTAAACCTTAGGTCAAAAACCATGGTTTTCGTCGCGATGGCCGTGGCACAAAGCTGGGGGTCTGTCGGGCATGATCATGACATTATCATTATCATTTCCCACTTCTAAGCCACTCTTGCCTCTCACCCAGCCAACCAGTAAGTTCTACGCTGCACTGACGAGGGGCATATACCCGGAAACAGCTGTCTTCAGATGAACTTAACTGGTTTGGCTCAAATCCCTTTCACATTGCTAGGCTCCTGTGAGCTGCAAGTGAATTGAAGATAACTACATCCAGTAGAGTGCACTGCGGAGTTCCTTTTCCCATAAGCCTTTGCTTTATGAAAAATAGTCAGTGAGGTTTGAAAGTCAAGTAAGTCCTCACACCGACCAATTTATTGGTGGCTCTCCCCAAAGAGAGATTTCCCCCTTCCTTATCAGCACAGGCAGATTACACTGAAAGGTGACACCAATGTGAAGATATGAAAGGATCCACCATTCACAATAGGAGATAGTCACAGTTCACCCTCTCCTCCTCCCTGTACACTGACTTCTCCCCAGGTCACAGAGCATGCCTAGAAAACTTTCCTATAGAAGTCAAAGGTCTGCTCCTGTTCATAGGCTCCTATGTCCATATCCAATCTACAGTAAGAAAATAAAAATGGCCCACTAGAAAAATATGTATCAGTATCTTGTATTAACTAGTAAGAAAAAAATGTATATAGACTCCCTTTAAAGGAACAGTATTGCAAATGCAATACACTGTGCTATGCCAAATACTAGGCCTAAGGGGGTGGAGCACGACACAGAAATTCTCTAGTGTTTTGTCAATTTCTGTGTCATGACCCGTCTCTGTGCACCAGGTATGTCTTGCAATCTTAACCCTTTAAGCCTATTTCCAGTTTTTCATTTTCATTTTTTCCATCCTTGTTTTCAAAAGAGCCATGACTTTTTGTAGACATATAAGGACCTTTTTTTTAAAGAACAAGTTACATCCCTTTATACTACCATTTAGATAACCATGTAATACATTGGGGAACTAAAATATTTTTTTTTGTGGGATAGAACTGGAAAATAACGCAATTGCAGAATCTTGTGGTGAGATCGTTTTTATGGAGTTCATCATGCAGTATAAATTAAACGTTAAAGGGGCTGTCTCACTACAGAGATTAGCTTTCAACATGTAGCAAATGTTAAATGAAAACGTTTTCCAAATGCATTCCTCTTTTGATGTTACCTTGGTCAGCAGATAAGAGAGATATTATCTGCTCTCATTGCACATAGGTTTCTCTGGTTACCACCTTGCTCTACTGTTCTCCCTCTGCTCTTTGTCTATCTAAGAACAGGGAGTGACATCACCACAGGATGGCCAACAATTTGAGAACATAGGGCGACATATCCGAAAATTGGCATGGCCGCAGCAGTTTTTAGGCGCATTTAATCAGTGTAAAGTGTGCATGAAAGTACGATCCTCTCAAAAATCTGGCGTCTAGTATACCTTGCATAGTAAACTTAAAGGGGATGTATCGCTTTATCAGTTAGGCTGTTCTCTTGAAGCTTGAACCCCTCATTTCCTCAACTTCCGGGGCGTTTCTTCCCCTCCCTGCTGGGCGTTTCTTAACTGAAAAGGGATGACATCATCCCCCCTTCACTGTTAATGCTGACTCCAGTGTGACCCCCCCTTCCACATGTCACTGTCCTCTCACTATGCAGTCTTATTTTTGTAAGAGCTGTTTACATACCTGCATTCAGTCTAAATAGTCTTCCATGAACTCAGCATTGATCTCTCACAGCTGGACGGTTGCTACAGTTGAATCCAGCACAGATCCGTCTCCCTTCATGTTTACATAAGGCACCAACACACAGGAGCATTAAGGCACTGTGGCACAATAATGCTGTTTTCCATTTATAGAGACAGCTGCATTGTCAATGAGGAGCACTTAGCTGTATAGTGTGAAAATTTTTTCGGCCCCTTACACGCAGGAGCATTAAGGCACCGGGCACAATTCTCCTGTTTTCTGATTATAGAGACAGCTGCAGTGTCAATGAGGAGGCAGCTAACTGTATAGAGTAAAATTGTTCACGGCCCCTAATTCTGAGTGAGAGGCAGGAATGCAAGCTCTGTGAATACAGCCGTCCAGGGGCAGAACAGAATGTAAATTATCAGAGCCCTCAGTTAATGAAATGCAAGGAGGAGGGATCCGTCTTTCCGACCAGCACTGGAGAAGTTTGTTTACAGAAACAGATGGAGAAATCAATCTCCATCAATCTTTTTTAAGATAAGGAATACTGTGAGAACAAGACAGCTTTGCTAATGACATCCAATTGCAAAATTGCTTGTTTTCACTGTCCCCTTATTCTGAAGGCCATTTAATGAAATGATACAACCCCTTTAATGCACCTAAAAAGGCGCATTGTGCAATCGAGGTGCATATCGTATCATTGCTAGTGTATGTAATGCCCCTATCGAGGCACATTGTGTTACAGAGGTGTATAACATATCATTCCTAGTGTATGTAGTTCGCCTATCGAGGCACATTGTAGTATGGAGGCGCATATCGTATCATTACTAGTGTATGTAATGCGCCTCGATAGGCGCTTTGCGTTATGGAGGCGCTCAGCGTATCATTGTTACTATATTAAATGTGCATTTTTAGGCGCCTTACAATTTGTCATGCCCGGTGTATAATGCGTCTAGTTTTGATATATTACAGTTCATTTATGTCGAGAATATGCCGTCAAAAGTTTTTTTGCCACAAAATACACCAAAACTATGGTGCATTCGTATTGGAACATGTCGCTCATAGTGTGTTATCTCTAACAAACAAAGGAGATGAATTACTGTTGATTCTTACTTTGAGCTCTGAAGCCTTCTGCACTATAGATTACATCTCCTGCAGCACATGTCAGTGCAATTAGAAGAGCTGGGAATATGGAGCTGATATGCTAATCACTGCTATAGAACCACCCACTGCCTAACTGGGAAGGGCGAAAAAAACCATGAGCCTGAAGTTGCTGCTGTGGCTCTGTGAAACAATAGGGTGAGACAACCCCTTTAACTTATTCTGCAGTTTGTAAAGATTCCAGCGATACTAGTTTTCGTTATGTTTTACTACTTTAAAAGCAAAAACATTTTTTTCCATATTTGCTTTGCATCACCATTATCTGACACCAACACCTTTTTTATTATTTCATTATTGCAGCAGTGTGACGGCTCGTTTATTAGTTTATATTGCTTCCAATTTAGTATGTGTATATGTAATGTTATGACTAATTTTCTGTTTTTTTCTGGGAGGCAGGATAATTAAAAAATTACAATTTTGGCTTTTTTATGGCATTCACCTTATAGGATAAATAATATGAATTTCTATAGGAGCAAACTTTTACAGATGTGGCAACGCCAAGTTTTGTATTGTTTATTTCAATACAATAAATGGGAATGCAGTTTAAATATCACCTTTTTTCTCTGGGTTAGTACAATTATTTTGATACCAAATTATATCGTTTTTATGCTTTACTACTTTTTATAATAAAAATGCTTTTTTAACAATTCTTGCAATGTAACAAATGCATAAATATTGACTATGTGTAGTTTATTTTTCTGCTTGTTTTTTTTCATGTTAAAACATTTTGTAAGGAGAATTTGTTCTTCTTATTTTGGATTACTTTTTCCTCAGAACACTCCATCAATCTTTTTTTAACAATCTTTTTGTTTGTCTGACTAGTGGACTTGACTATGGAATCGTTGGAAAAAAATTCTTCTGTATAGCACTGTATTATGCTTGCCAGTGTGAAACTTTCAGGCAGCCTGTAAGGTCTTTCCTTTTGCAGAATTTAATAGGCTTTTTTCCCAAGTGGCAAAACCTGGGGGTTTATTGTTTAAACCCTATGGGTGGGGTTTAAAAATTAAAATTTGGGACATTAATAAAATACATTTCAGAAAAACCCCCGAAGGAGGGAAAGGGAAAGGGGCTCCTTTTCCTGATTAAACTATTTAAAAGGGGTTTTTTTCACTACAATGTTTTAAAATTTTTAAAAATGGTTGGAAAAGGGAAATGAAGAAAATTTAAAAAATTTTCATTCTTTTTTTAATATTGCCCTTTTTAGGAGGTAAGAGGTTTTTTTCGGGGCTAAAATTTCAAACTCAAATGTTCCCAGGGGTTTATTTAATTACCGGGATGAATATGTGGAAGTACCCGGGATATGTCTCTACAAAGATTTTTTTTAAAACCCCAAGCCCTTTTAAAAAAATGACAAAGTTGGGATCCTTTTACTTAAAATGAAAAAAAAAAAGGGTTTTCCCCCATTATCACGATGGTGATTCATTCTTTTAAGGCAGTGGACTATGGAACTCACGTAAGAGGTTGTGATGTTGGAGTCACTGACCAAGGTTATGAAGGGGGTTAAAAATTTCCTTTCTTTAAAAAAAAAATAAAACCAAATTTAGGGAAAGGGTTCTGGGGGATTTTGGATATTGATCCCGGGAATTTTTTTCTTTTTATGGCACAATTTTGAGTGCGCCCCCCCCTTTGGGGGAAATTTTTCCAAATTTCCCCAAAGGGTCAACACTGTAGGATTAAAAACCCCCCTTTAAAGGAAACCCGCCTGTTTTTTTTCCTTTCCCGACACCAAACCCCTATTTTTTGAAATTGAATTTTGTTAAAATTTTTGTGGAATAACCTTTTTTGGGCACTTTTTCCCATTTAAAAGGTTTTAGAGATTGTTTTCTCGTGAAACCCATTTTGCTTTTAAATTTGCAAGGGAAATTTTTTTCCAAAACAAATTTCCCTTTTTTGTTTGTGAAAATTATCAAAAATTTTTGAAAAATTTTTGGAAAAAAATTTTGCGTTTTTTAAAGTTTTCAAAAAATTTTTGCGTGTTTGACAGTTTAAATTTTTTAAACCCCAAAATAGCCTTTTTAACTAGAAACTACATTGTTCCCCCCTATTTGGTTGGCAACATTTTTTAAATTTTTCTTTTTTTTTTTTTTTAAAGACCAATTTGGGGTTGGGAAAAAAATAGTAATGTCTACATTTTCAAGAATAATTTGCAATTTTTAAATTTTTTTAGGGGAAACCCCTCCAAATTTGACGTGGCTTTGAGGGGCCTGAAAGTTGATAAACCCCCCATAAAGTGAAGCCCCTTTTGAGAAACCCAGACCTTTAAACGTATTTAACCAAAACTATTTTTGGGGAAATTTTAATATCCCTTCGAAAATTTCCCCCAAAAATTAAAGGAAATGTGGAAGGTGAAAATTTCAAATATTTCAATTTTTTTTGAAATTTTCAATATTTTTCCTTTTTTTCAATGGAATACGGTAAGTGTGACTAGGTAAATTTAACTTAATATCAAAATTTCCCCCGGTCCCCGCCGTTTTTGAGATTTTCCCTTTTGTGGCCCCCCAAATTCATTAAATTTGGCCTTTTTCCAAAAAGCCCCAGAAAAGGAGGAGCAATTTCTATTTCTCTGGGGTTCTCATTTTCCAATACGATTTTATTGGGTGCCCTTTAGGTTTTGGGGAAACCCTAAAGGGGCTAAAAATTTAAAAAAACCCCCTAAATAAAAAAAATTTCATTTTTGGGGAAAACCCTTTACCCCTTTTAAAGAATATATCCCCGGGGTGCATTGGGGGTATTTTAGACCCCAAGGGTGATTCACAAAAATTTTTTTTTTGCATAAGGCTTGTGGTTAAAAAAAAATTTTAAAAGAAAAAAAAACAGATTTTTTTAATATATCTGCAAATTTTTTTTTGGCTTTTAAAATGTTTTCATATATACAAGGAATCCCGGGAAAAAAGAACCCCTAAAACTTTGGTTAAACATTTTTTCCAAGGGTTTCGGGGAATTTTCCCTACATGTGGGTTTTTAAATGCTTTTTGCCGGCATGGCAGGGCGTATAAGGGGGGGAGCGTTATTTGGCCTTTTTTGGAAAAGCAGATTTTGGGTGGGGGGCCTGTCGATTTGCAAAGGCCCCAAAGTAGCAGAACAGGCGAAAAAATCCCTTTCCCAAGTCGCCACCCCTTTTGGAAATTTATAAAACCCCCTCAGGGGGTTCATTTGGGGGGTTCCCGTGCATTTTGGTGCACAGGTGTTCATTGGGTTTTTTTTTAGCATTGGGCCCAAAGAAAAAGGGGGGAAAAAAAACGCAGTTCGGTCATTGTTTTTTGAAATTTAAATTTTTTCCCGCTTTTTGCATGCAAATGTAAAAAAATGTGATAACTTTTACTATGGGGGTCGGGACAAATTACAAAAGAAAAATAGATTTTTTTTTTGTTTTTTTTGTTTTTTAAATTTTTTCACAGGGAGGGGAAAACGTTTATAAAAAAAATTGTTTTTTTTTTTGTTGTCCCATTCTGGGCAGCCAATTTTTTTTTTTATTTTGGGGGTGTGCAGAAACTGTGTATGGGCTTTTTTTTTGCGGGATGATTTTTAAATTTTTATTGGTACCCCTTTATGGGGTGCAAATGGTGCTTGTTTAACTTTTTTTTAAGGTTTTTTTGAGTGTTTTTTTTAACAAAATAAAAAGCAATCTTGGGTAGTGTTTTTTTTTTTTTAATTTTTTTATTTGCCCCGGGCCCCGTACGGTTATTATTAAATGGTAGCTTTTTCTCGCCCGGTCAAATTACGATTACACCGATTTCCCAATTTTGTATATTTTTTTATGTTTTTTCTGCTTTTTCCCAAAAAAAACTTTTATTAAAAACCCGGAAAATACGTTTTTGGGTCGCCAAAAGTCTGAGGCCATAACTTTTTTAAATTTTTTTGTGCTTGGGACTGTTTTAGGGACCCTTTTTTTTTGCAAGATGAGTTTGACGTTTTTTAATTTGTTTATTTTTGGGGGGACCAAAAGGCTTTTTGATCGCTTTTTAAAAACCATTTTTTGGAGGCCCGGGGAAAAGAAAAATATCTGCAATCCTAGTTTGTGTTTTTTATTTTTTTTTTTTTTAACAGGGCTCTACCATGCCCGTATCCCTTTTATAGTTTGCTTTTCTTTTGGGGTTTTTCCTAAAAGGGTTTATGGCCCATACCCTTTTTTATATAGTTTTTTTTTGTTTTAAAACACTTTTTAAAAAAAAAAGAAAATTTTTTTTTAGGGGTGTAAAACCTTTTTTATGATCGCTATCTTCTGAGGGGTATACATTTTTTATTTTTCGTAAATCAGAGCTGTAAAGGATTTTTTTTTTGGGGGCGATGAAATGGCGTTTAATTGGTAAACTTTTGGCGTTTCTAGGAGTTTTAAAGCGCTTTTTATTTCCCTTTTTTTTTGTTTCCCGCGGGGGGTGAAAAATAATCTTATTTTTGTGATTGTTTTTTTTTTTTGTTTTTTACTGCATTTCACCGTACAGGTTTTAAATTTTAAAATGACAGATTTTTTTAGGGCAGGTTGTTACGCCCGCCCCCCGGGTTTCCAAATATGGGTACTTTATTTTTTTTGTTTTTTTTTGGGGGCGATTTGGGTTTTTAAAGGGGGGGGGGAAAAAGGGCGGTGTCGTAAATTTTTTTTTTTATTTTTTGTGGTTTTTGGGTTTTTTCTGTTTTTTTACTTTTTTTTTAAACCTTTTTTTTTTTTTTTCTTTTTCAATTTTTTTTTTTACTTTTCCCCCATAGGGGATTTGTTGAGAGGGTCTTTAGATCTCTCATTCATAGGAAACAGTGCATAAAATTGTTGCTTGAATTTGGGCCCTATGACAACTGGGCAGTCCGTTTCCGGGCCCATGCCCAAAAGGGCCACCCGGGGGGGCATAGTGAAGTAAAAGAAAACCCGGAAAGGGATTCTTCCCGCCCCTCCGGGGGTTTTGTTAGAGGGAAAGGGGTGCCGGAATTTTCCCCGATCCCTGCGCCCGCTGAAGCGAAAAAGACGCAGGGGGGAGCGATCTCCTCCTGGTCTTTCCCTTAGTTTAAATTGGACCCCATAGTCGCGATAATTAAAGGGGGTTAACCCCCCCCCCCCCGCCCGGGGCGGAAACCGGGGTCGGGGGGGGAAAGCCGGGGATGTCAAGGGTGTAATATACAGCTTTAAAAACCCCCCCGCCCGGGTTCCCCGAAACTTGCTTTAGAGGGGTTTTCCCCCGAAACCTCAGGAAAGTTTCCAAAACCCTTCCCGGTGCCCTGAACCCCAAACGACCTGGACGTACATGGAAAACGTCTAAGGGTTAAGGGGGGTTAAAAGGTTGGGGCCCAAAGGGGCCTGTGTCTTTTTCCCAAAATTATTACTATGTTATCTTTTGATCTACTTTAGTTTAAAAAAAGGTTCGTTAGTTGTGTCAAAATTGCAATGCCCCAACCCTTTTATTAAGAAAAAGGCATTTTGAGCCCCTCCGAATGAAAAAGGCATAAAAATTTTTAAAGCGAAACCCCTAGGGGAAAAGGGCCCAAACCCAAAAAATTTTTGGTTTTTGCATTATTTTTGCACTTTAAAAGGTATTTTTAAAAAAAAAACAAAGGTTTCCCCCTGTGCTTTAGACAGGCTTTTCCAGGTGTACAGAGTTTAGGGCAGATTTATCAATACTTTCTAAAAACCCTTGTGTTAAAAAAATTAGTTTAAAAACATGTATCTTCAGGGCCACATGTATGGAAAATTGATTTGGTTTAAAAAAAATCAGGGTGCCCCTCTAATTTTCCAGGCACTTTATGAAATGAAAGAGGCGCTTGATTTGGTTTTCTTTGGGCAACCAAATGAGTTTTAGACCTAGACAGTTTTCCTAAATCATTTGGGGCCCTTTTAAAAAATTTAGGGTAGGGTTTAACTGTGTACTTGAACCCCTTTACACCCCTTCCCAATTTGGGTTTGGGTTTAACTTTTTTGCACTAAATTTCACCAAAATTTTTAAAACTTTTGGAAAATAAAAACCCCCTTTAAGTTTTCCCCCCTCACCCCTTTGGGCAAAAGGGCACAGGGAAATGTTAGAAAATTGGAAAAAAACCAAATAAAAATGGGGGAAAAAACATTATGCCATTATTTTTGGCAAAAATTGCGGGTTTAAAAAATGCACCAAAGTTTTAGGGGGGCCCATTGGATAAAAAAGGTCTTGTTTTAAAACTTTCTTTGTTTTCCCAAAAGGGAACCCCAAACAGGGCCCACGTTTCCCTTTTTATTAAAAAAGCTCTGAAAAAAAGAAAGGGGCGCTTGATTGGTTGCTGTGCCCGGGAACAATGAAAAATAAAGTTTTTTAAAACAGACCCCAAAAACCCCCTTTTTTCATACCCGGTGCCCATACTTTTTTTACCAAATTATTTTTAAGAGTTAATTTTTTCTCGGGGGCATAGCAAATTTTACGGTTTTCTCACAAAAGGGCAGTTTCACAAACCCCCAATTTTTGTAAATATTATATCATTATATTTTCATATACAACAATGGAAAATATGATACTTTTTGTTTACAGTGTAAAGGGATTCACTGTTCAGATTGGGATAATAGGGTAAAATTTTGGGGTGGGGTTTAAAATAAAAACAACCCCACAGCCATTAATGTCTAAAAACCCTTGGGAACAAAAATTAGTACACCCCTAAGTGAAAAAACCCCAAAATGAGTACACCCCCCTAGGGGAAAAAAAGGACAATTGTGCCCAAATTGTCAAAATTTTGTTTGGACCCCCATTATTTTCCCGCACTGCCTTAACTGTCTTGGGCCCTGGAGGTCCCCTGGTTGCAGGGCCCTGTAATGGGTTTTTTTTTTTAGGTGAAAAACCCCTTTTTAAAAAAAACCCTTATACTTTGAAAAGGGCACCCGCGGGCCACGATTCTAGTTTCCCAAGTGGGATGGGGCCTAGTGGGATGATGCTTGGGCAGAGGGGTTTTAACAAAATCTTCAAAGTGAAAATTGTGCCGGGGTTTGGGGCAGAGGGGGCCCGCATTTTTATTTTGGGGGTGTTTCTTTAAATTTTTAGGGGTTTGTTCACAAAG
Organism: Phyllomedusa bahiana; assembly: GCA_025379985.1. Classification (NCBI taxonomy): domain Eukaryota; kingdom Metazoa; phylum Chordata; class Amphibia; order Anura; family Hylidae; genus Phyllomedusa; species Phyllomedusa bahiana. Next base: position 93,417 of record JAODAL010011505.1, read on the forward strand.
GCTTAATGGGGGGTTTACAGTTTCGCCCCCACAATTTAAGCCGGGTGTTCGGGAGTCGCACCCCGGGCCCCCAAAAATGTTCAATTTTCCGCGGCGCGTAAGCGCCCGTGAAAAAAATGACTTTTCAGTTATTCCCCCGCGCTTAAAAATACGATTGATTGTATGAGCGGGGAGAGGAGGGCGTAATCCTTAATTCTCTATGGAGAAATGTGGATTACCATAAATTTTTGGGGCGCAAATTTTGCTGTAATTTTGAGGCCCCCAAATACGCTTCAATAGGTGGCGAAATGTGCCCCAAAATAAGCAGTATGAACATAGCCTTATGGGGCACAGATAGCTCGCTGCACACTGTGGCTCAATGCACCAGCTGGGCCAGTGTCCTTCCCCATATCTAGCATGTCGCTAGTCTCCTCCCGACACCAAGTGGAGAGAAAGGTCACTGACATAGAATAATCCATGAAGTTATGGAGAATAAAGTATTATTTGCAGTTATTTTACTTTTTTTTTTTTTTTTTTTCTGCTGTGAAACAATCCCTACTGCAATCAGGTGGAGGTGGTGGCCACCATAATCAGATTGTTTTACAATTAAGTTTTCTACAAATCTGGCCACATGAAATAATAATATTCAGAATTTTTTCCTAAAACTCCATACTCTCATTCCTCTGTTATTCCTCCTGGAAATTTGACTACATTGAAAACTAGCTGTTACTATTTCACTTGTCACAGGGTCATATCTTTTTACCTTATGACACAGTTCAATCTGTGCTGGTTGGGACGCCACTTTTTGACAAGGGAATGGTAGCCCTTAGTTGCCAATTTATTCATACATTTCTATGATGAATGACAGAGGAGACAGGACAGACTAGGACAGACAAGTCCAGAGAGCTGACTGTAGAGATGATGCATTACATAATACATTTTGCTATCAAACAGATTCCATCGCCACATTATTCTGGAAGAAATTAGGAGACTGTTGACACGATACAGCGCAGGTTGTTGTAATATTTTTAATTAAATGAATCTTTGTTTCTGTTTCATATTAAATTCTATAAATTACATTTATTTAAATCTAATTGTCCTAGATGTTTCATGTGGATTAAAGAACCATGTAGAAATTAAACTAATTTACATGTTGCAGAACACTAATTTAGTCAAAGAACATGCACTATTAAAACACCGTTGGCTTAAAGTGGTATTTCCACCATACACGCCGATGGCATAGCGATAGGATACGCCATCGGCGTGTGATAGGTGCGGGTCCCACCTCTTGAAGATCTTGAAATGAGCCCCGAAACTTTTCTGTTTTGAATGGAGATGTGGTTGGAACTCGCCTATTGAAATCAATGGACGGTGCAAGTACAGACGAATGTGAGTAGAGCGGTGACGCTTATGTGAGTGCAACTGACACCCAAGGTCATGCAAAGGCAACCTCCAGCTCTGTAGTTCTAAAAAGTGAAAATGACTGTAACCTGTCAATTGACAAGTATGGGGTAAGCGAGTGCTGTGAGCCTGCAGTTGAAATGGGTGTGAACTTTTAGGTCTCGGCCTCTGATGATGTGGGAGAGGGGTTGTCCTTGGTGACATGTGGTAGTCTGGGGGTTGCCCTGATGCCTAATCCTGGCTGTGGAGATGACCAGAGCAGAGGGGTCTGAATAGGATCATCAAGAGTATACTCCTGGGACAGAGGGAACCACTGAGTGGAGTCACTGTGTGCATGTGTTAGATTAGGGCAAATTAACTCCGGAGATAGCCCCTGATGTAGCTGAGCCTCAGGGTCCAGAGGTGGTCAGTAATCACCATGGGTCTAATGATAAGGAAAAATCTAGACCTCATTATTGTACTGCAGACCCAGATTTAAAGAACAACAAGACAATTCCTGAGGAGAAGAGTGTTGAAAGGTCCCATTGTTATGTCTTCATTAGGGAATAGCAAGACAGATGTAAGGGAGATGTCATTAGTGACAGATCACAGTATAGATGTTTCCTGTGATAAAAGACAAGTCACAGGTACTCGGGAGAAAGTGGTAAATGTGGAGTGTTTGGATGGCGCCGGTGCTGTCTATGTGAAAGTGAGGTACAGTTCCCCGGAGTTTTTGAAGAGTGTAAAGCTTCTCCAGGGAAACAGAGGGTGGTGTGACACAGATGAAACAGTACCCAAAAGTAGAAGCTTTGACCCAGGAGGAACGGTTTTCTATGTGACAAAGTCCTATGGCCTTTATCAAAGGATATGTGGCAGAGTGACTTTAGGTCACGGAATTGGTTGCAGCAGGACGTCTGCAACATGTGTGCCATCGACGGGCCTGGTCTCAGTGGGAGGATCCAGCAGTGTAAGGTCAGTAACACTAGGTTACTGACACATGTAGTAGCTTTTAGCATGTCTGTGAAACAGCTATGCATGGGCTGGCTTCCTTGGAATGGCCACAGCGTTGGGTGGGAGGCCATCCCCACATTCCAGGATAGGCTTTTGCCAGGTCTTTGGAGGTCTATTAAAGCCTGGTTGATTCAGGGAGGTGTGGTTTACTGCCAGAAGCTGGAGTGACAGGTAAAGCTAATGTTAAGGCTCTTACCCTAGGCTTGAGGGCGGCCAGAAATAGCCTGTAGGAGACTGGACAAAGTGTACATTGGTGGGGCTGGATGATGGGCCCAGACTATGGTAGAGAGGGACTCTACGTGTGTAGCTAGTTGCCAGACGACCAAGGGTTTTGTGCTATGTATACTGACCTGTGTCTGACCAAAGCTGCCTGAGGCCAGTCTTGAAACTACTGGCCTTGTCAACGTGATATATGTTGGATGCCATAACAACTGTACCAAAAGACGGCGATCCTGAACAGTGAGTAAACATCAATATATATATATATTGTGACAGAGTGTCTGGACTGGTAATGGAGGGAAGGTACAGTATGTCTGCCCAAGATTCCTAAGGTCTGTCAGGTAAACAGCAACCAGAATTAGAAATATCAGAGATCTAAAAGATCTCTTGTTTAGGGTTTAGTAAAACCCATTTGCAAGGGCTGGTTTGCTGGAGTGGGGATAGCAAGGGTGGCCCCCACTCCACCTGGACAGGCCGGGCCTTGGGCTGTCTAATTAGGCCCAGGTGTGTCTGCCGCATATAAGGCCAGAGCTGCAGACACACACTCTCTCAGCCTGGGAACAGGTGAACTGCTACAAGCCTGTGGGAGCAGCTATTTGTGGTACAGTGATACTGCTGTTTTGGGGTGACTGGTAATAGGCCAGCACTGTGTTAGGGAGGATTTTTCCTGATGTTTAGTTAGAGCCGGACAGGCATATGATTTGTTTTGTTTGTTTTCTTTTATGTACCATCTGCTAAACAATAAAGACTGGCTGCGGTCAGTTTTTAAATTAACTTCTGTTGTATTTTGGACTTCTGTGCCCGCTGAGCTGTGCCCGTCTACCCAGGAGACGACCACCCCGCTACCCAATCCCTTACAAGATATATATAAAATTATATATATATATATATATATATATATATATATATAGCCATACTAAGATGTATCAGTAACTTAGCGCTACTGACAAACTGACGGCTTTCATAAAGTACACCCCTTAACGAATATATCCAGGACTGTAGTGAGTATGTTGACCCCACAGGTATTTCACAAATTTTTCCAGCATTATACTGTGAAAATTTTTTTTTTTTTACAATAATAAGCAGTTTTAGCTGAAAATGTTTAATTTTTACAGGGAATCCTTGAATAAAAAGTACCCAAAATTTCCCACTTTGTATTTTTTTTTTTTTTTTCAAATTCAAACATTTTTATTTGAACAATAATAACATAAGAGTACAAAATCAATTGTTGCGACAAGTCATCAGAATGCAGTAATACAGCAAAATAAGGAAAGGGTACAGAGTACATAATTTTCCCCTTACCCCTATCCTAACCCATGAGCAAAAACAGATACTAGTGATAGATTGAAACACTGCAAAGTGGTTTATAACCTAGGCAACCTACAAGAAGTGAAGCGGTGACATTTAAGTTTCTCATGAGCGTATCCGTTGCCTGGAAAACAAGTAGGTGATCTCTTATACAAGCCTTCATAGATAACAGGGAAGAAAAAAAAGAAAGGGAGGCGAAAGAAATGGGACATAAGATAACCCGAAAAAAAAGAAAAAAAAAAACGAGGGGTAACTGATTAGAACAGCTGGCCTGGCGGGCGCACCCCTCCTCACTTGAATGAGAGAGAGAAATTGCATATGGCCCTCCATCCCCCCCACTTTTTCACCCTCCAAGGGTGTCTCCCCCCCCCTCCCCGGGGGCGAGTTCCTTAAGAATGGGAAGATAACGGCCCCGATCCACAAAAGGGAAATCCGTCCCCAGACGCTAGATAAGGCAGGGGAGAAGGAGAACGGACTGAACTCCCCCAAAACCGCTGAAGAGCAGGACCCCCGATCCAATTGATATTTGGGACGGCGTGCAGACCCAGATTCAGAATAAAATTTTGGGGCAGCAAGGATAGAAACACACCAGGTGGACTTAATAAAGCGTGGGGGGGATATCAAACAGGGCACGGTGTGTGGGTCCCCCCGGAGGCTGACCCTGTGAGTGTCGAACAAATCAGAACCCCGCCCCAAAAAGGTTTTAAAACAGGGCAACTCCACCAGACGGGTCAAGTGCCCCTCCCCTTCCACCCCTGGAAATGGGGGGGGGAGAAGTGGTTAAGAAGCGCTGGGACCGGTACCATCTTGAACTATTTTAAGTTTTATTCGTGGGCCTTGGAAGACACCGAGGTTGTGGGTCAGTTGAAAAGCTTTGGGGGCCCAAAGTCCTCAAGAGAACAGTGCCAAGTTCCTTCTCCCAAATGTGCGAAAAGGGCTTGTCACAGGCCCAGAGGTGAAATAAGCCCATACAGGCCTGAGGAAACCCCTTTTTTCGAAAACTACCAAGGCACCACAGCTCAAAGGGGGGAAAGGGGCTTTCACCAAAATGTTCGCTTCCATCTACATATAGGTGCGCAGTGATAGATGAAACCTGCAAAGCTTCGGGTTTCCCCCCGGCCTCCTTTTAGGAAACAAATCCCCCTTTAAAGTCCCTTCCAAGGGCCCTTCAAGTACCGGGCACCCTTCCCCATCCGTAAAACCCAACCGTTTGGATGAGAAGCTCGGGGGTCAGGGGTTTCCAAAGTGGGGTGCAAGACCGCCCACCAAATAGACCCATCCTGAGGGTATGACCTGTATATTAGGGCAAGGCTGGGCAATCAACGGGCCCCGGCTAACAACCACGAGGGACTGAGCGGGCAGCCATGGGAAAGCCGCGGTCGGGCCCCATATACAGGGGGCTCCCCCCACCCAGAGTTTAGAAGCACCCCCCGAAGAGTCCCAACCACACCGCCATCGCAGCCAAAAAATAGGTTGAAAGCGGCAATGAAAATCCCCCCTTTTTTTGGGTCGTAAGGGGGACTCTGCTATTTTTGGGTTTTACCCCTCGCCATACAAACTGAACATCTTCCGAGGCCTAAAAAAAGGCCTAGGGAGAAAAGGGGGATTCCCGGAACAGAACAGCAGTCTGGCAAGGTTTTTCATCTTCGGGAATTTATACCCCAACCGTGAAAAATTTTTTTATCCCATTTTATAAATCCGCTTGATCTGGAAAGGAGGGGGGCAAATTAAGTCAAAGATTCGTCGGGGTTTGAGGGAATTGAACCCCCAAAGTATTTGAAAGAGGACCCCCCACGAGAAGGGGAAGTTGTTCTCAACAATTTCATGGGTTGTGGAACTTTGAAGCCCTACATACTCTTTTTACATTTTATCTTGTGATTGCTGTGCGACTAATTCGTCCAATATTCCATTTCCCTGGAGGGGAATGGGGGGCCCCCGAACGGGGTAAACCTCAGCAAAAGCCGAGCATTTGAAAATGATCCACGAAACCCCGAATTTTCCCCCCACCCAGGATATTCCAATGCCCTCAGCAGGTGCTCCATGGCCAAGATATACAGGGGGGAGAGGGGCATCCCGCCTTTGCCATTTTTGATTGCCAAGGGGGTGGACAAAAATTCCCTTTAAACCTGATTTTAGCTGGGGGGAAATATACAAGGCCCTTTCCCTTTCCCGCATAACGGCCAAGTCCCAAGACTCTAACTTCCGCTCGGGAAGGGGCCACCAACCTTCAAAGCCTTCTCCCCTCCGGGAAGGAAAGGGAGGGGTTTTTTTGAAGGGGAACCCGGGGGATCAGGGGGAAGTTTTTAAGTGTGTGCCCCCCCCCCCGGTCGGCACAAATCCCACCTGATCCGGGGGAATGATTGGGAGAGAGGGAAAGGGTTTTAGTCTGAGCG